>JAJIBD010012016.1:0-42151 GCA_021461705.1 Cryptotis parvus
TTCCTTTCTTCCATTCTCTGTATTTCTGGTATGTGTATATTGTCTTCCACTGTGGCCTTGTCAGTTCACATTTTTACAACATTACATAGGGTGTTTCCCTTTTGTCTACTTCCTCACCTGCCAGTGTGGCTTTTTGACACTAGGGTGAATGACAGATCTACGTCCTCTTTAGAGTCCCTGGGATAGCTTTTCCTTCTCATATCAAGTATATTATCTTTATCTCTTCTCCACTTTACACTTTCACAATGGTTAGGAAAGTAGTTCATCTTGCAGCCATTAATTTAGGTTGTGCTGATGCACTTGAGGAATGGAAACAAAAATCTTATCTGATTTAAATGTGTGTATATGTACATAAAGTGCAGAGACTCCAAGTCTCTCTCATTTTTCCAGGTTTGTCTTTGGTATGCAATGCTTATTGCATTCATTCACTTATTCATTCATAACACAAATATTTATTGAGCCTTCCAAGTACCTCCAGGCACTTATTTGCAGCACTGGAAATACAATATTGAACACTACCCACAAAGATTCTGGTTTAATGCGGTTTGGACTCTAGAGCTTATATTTTTAAACATTAGCATGCCCAGAATTCACGTGGAGATGCTGCTAAAATCGGACACTAATTCCCTAAGGCCTGGAGGCTACTTGCTTTCTGTATTTCTAACAAGATCCCCTGTGTGACAGTGCTGCTGCCATAAAGTTTACTTTGAGATTTGGGGTTGAGGGTAGAAAGGGGGACAGTTTGGGGAAACAAACGTTAACCACTCCTCAATTTTTGTACAAGAGTTTTTCCCTTGTGGCAGGTCATGAACTTGTTCTGACCTGAGGGACCTCGCCCTTCCTTACCTGTTGGCCCCAGGTGCATTACATCTCTCCCTTGTCATAGAGCCCACTTAAGCCACCCAGCCCCCCACGGATTACACCTCACCTACCCGCAATGCCTGCTCTCACCCAATGGCTTTTCCAGTTTATTCACAGGTCAGACGTGTGTAACAGCCGTCCTTAATGGCTGAATCTTATGCATTCTTCAATGGCCCATCGAGCAGGTAGCAAAGGTAAGTGCTGATTTACATATATGTATATATATGTATATATTTATATACATATATAGAAAGAAATAATAGTAACCAACATTTATTATCTATTTCCTACCAGGGAAAGTCCAATGCACATTGAATATATTAATCCCACTTAGTCCCATAGTCACATAAAGCAGGTATTCTTTAAATCTTTAGTTTTCAGAGAAAATGACAAAGGGGTAAAAGGATGAAGTAATTACCTGAAAGTGATGGAGAATGTCATCTTCATTTCTGTGGGGGTTCTGTGTATGAGCAGAATGTGTAGAAAGTGGATATAGATGGAAAAGTTCTAAAAAACAAAGGTGAGAAGGAAATATAACAAATATTTTAGAGGTTTTTATCTCTGAGCAGTAGGATCACAAACACCTTTTCTTCTTTCACTTTTCAATTTTCTGCCCCGAGCATGTATTATTTTCCACTCGGGAGAAGAATTAAGCATTAAAGGATATTGTGGTTCAACATACTGGGGTATCAGTGTTTTCAGCTGTTTTACTGTAAAGAGGAAAAAGATTATAGTGGAATTATAATGATCAGGACAGAAATCATACTAAATTAAGTCATGAGAAGATTAAGTTCCTAGACCTCAAAGGCATAATTGTGGTTTCTCCATCTGAGCCTAGTCATCTGTCCACTGATTGGTGATTCCTTCTAGGAGTAGGACTATTTTAACAAGAAAACATTTCATCTTTTCCAGACTCTGGTATTGCAGGCAAGCACGTAGTCTACCTATTTGTTCAAACATGTCCTCCAGTTTGGGCTCTACATGCCAAGTTGGCTTTCTTTGAAGAATTTCCCTTGTCTGACCTGACATAATTTAGATTATTTATGGTGGTGAGCCCTCAGGGAATTACTATACCCATGTTTATATATATATATATGTGTGTGTGTGTGTGTGTGTGTGTTTGTGTGTGTATCGCCATAAATTTCAAAATAGCCAATAATTAGAAGGTGAATTTGGTTACTACATTCTTATTCCTTGTAGCTGTTCAAAAGTGAACCACAAAATGTATTCTTAAACAGTCATTTTCAGAGTCAGAGGGAAGCTGGCCAAAATTTATATGGGAAGTAGGAGACCCTAAAACTGTATTTTAGAATCCATATATTGAGAGCATAGAGAGCTATTGTTTTAGAATCTAGAAACTAACCTTCCAGCAGATAGTGAACATTCTTTCTTTATTTCATTTTTGAGAATAGCCTGTCTTTCTATCCTCCAGCTCCTTCAAAGCACTAAACATTGCACAAAGTGCTATAAATATATTGAAAGGAAAAATCAGCACTAAAAGTGACACTAAAGTGTCAAAAGTAGAAAAAGAAGGGATTGTAAAATAATGGTCTTAAAATGCAAGTTAAAATGCTAATGTTGTGTATTATTTTACATATATATTTTCATAAGAATTTGAGACTTTTGGAGTCTCAAATTTTTTTTTGTTTTGCATGGAAAGTTTGAAGGTCACAAAATTAATAATATGTTAAAAAATTGCCCTTTTTTCATGCTTTAAAAAGAGCTATTTGGCTATATTTTCTAGTTTGTTTTGGTTTGGTTTCTGAATTTGTTATATTTCTTTTAAGACATACCTGACTCATAAGTGAAAGTAACCATTAGATTATGTAGATAAAGTCCTGAAATGTTGTTGGAAATGAAAGTGGTGAGGATGAATAAATAGTGTTCATTATGTAATCAAGGGACAGGAAATCTTTACCGTAGAGAGGCTTTAGAGAGTATCTTACTGAGGTGAGGGTCAGAGAGAGTTTGTGTATGTGTAGGTGCATGTGTCAAGTTCGGAGTGTGTTTACTTTTTATTATAAATGGGATATTTTAGTTTCATTTAACCTATATGTCAATACCAGTGTTTGGGTAAAGTAAAGAGAATAGAATTAGATTAAGTGAGACACTCTTTCATAAACAGACTAATTCTGATAAATCTCTAAGACCTGGGACACTACCTCCTAGAGTTTGAATTTATATAAAAGAAAACAAAGTCCCATAGACAATTTTTTTTTCTTTTTTGGGTCACACCCGGCAATGCTCAGGGGTTTCTCCTGGCTCTGCACTCAGGAATCACTCCTGGTGGTGCTCGGGGGACAATATGGGATGCTGGGAATCGAACCCTGGCCGGCATGGGCCGGCCGTGCAAGGCAAACGCCCTACCCGCTGGGCTATCGCTCCGGCCCCCGGACAATTTTTTGGGCAGATGTTCTTACTATGTTAGTACAAAGCTATAAAACAAGCAATGAGCTGAGCTTAATTATAGGCTTTCTCAGCAGAGCAAAGAAAATTGTCTTAAGAAAAGCCTCAGTCTGTCTTGGAACTGGGAGATTTTCTCAGGAGAACATAATCAAGTTCAAAGGTAGGAGGCATATCTGTGCTCTACAAAGTCTTGTTTTTTTTTTTTTCTTAAATGTTAAGTTGGGTTATCTTACATAGTCAATGAAACAATAGTTTTTAGTCCTGGGATTTGGTTTCAGCAGTTACCTCATGTAGGGTTACCCTAGGGAAGTCCTTAAAAATGTGCTGTCATGGGACCAGGGATAGGAATTAGGGCAATTGCCTTACAAGCAGCTGATCGCCCTTTGATCTCTCGGAACCAAAGATCAGTAACACCAGTAGTGATCTTTGAGCACAGAACCAAGATATAGCCCCTAAGAACTACAAGTACGGCCCCCAAACCAAAGACAGGTATAGATATATAGATGTATAGTGTCGTAACTATGTGAACGATAGAGCCTTTTCAACCGAAGTATTTGATTTTTTCCATTACCTTTGTTTTGTTTTGTTATTTTTTACTTTTTGGGTCACACCCAGCAATGTTCAGGGATTACTCCTGGCTCTACACTGAGGAATTACTACTTGTGCTACACAAGGGACCATATGGAATGCTGGAGATTGAACTCAGGCCAGACATGTGAAAGTCAAACACCCTACACACTGTACTATGGCTCCAACCCCTCCATTTCCTTGGAGCCTTATCTTTACTGTACTTGGAGGGCTACACTGTAAAGCTTAGTTGCTTACAAATGAATGGGTAAAATCTAAATAACCAGAAAAAGACTTAGAACCTTTCCTTCCCTAGCATAATAGATTACGATAGTCCTAATTTATTTGCAGAGCTACATTCTATGATTCATGATAAATATATGAAATTTTTGTTTCCAGATCACATATATGATTACTTTTTCCTATGTGTGCATCCCTAAAATAAAGTTAAATATATTTATAGGCACAGTTAAGTATTATTAACAGTACTTAATAATACAATAAAAATAATTGTACTGTGGCAACAGCTGTGTGAATGTGGTATCTCAAAATATTGTATATATATATTATATTTTTGGACCATGGTAACTGAAACCTGGCACTAGAGATAGTAAAGTTGGATGAGAAGGCTACTATGGATTCCTCTTTGTCAAATAGTTCATCTTTCCTCCTTAAAGAAACTTCCTGTCTGGTCTCTGCCCTGTTGAATTCAAGGATACTCATGTGATATTGCTTTAAGTATGCAGTAATACTAGATCTGGAATAAATGGATTTAAAATAGAAAACCAATGAATATAAATGCATATAAATAACATAAATATGGGCTGGACATGTAATGCGATTGGGAGACAACTGCTGGACTAGAGCCGTTACCGACTGGATGCCATGGGATGTCAAAAGATCACGTGGCCGCCCACCTACAAGATGGTCAGACTTCCTTGTCAAGACCCGGGGCAAGACCCTGAAGGCGGGCCAGAGCGATAGCCCAGCCGGATAAGCCGTTTGCCTTGCACGCAGCCGGCCTGCAGCCGGCCCCGGCATCCAATATGGTTCCCCCAGCACCGCCAGGAGAAATACCTGAGCAAAGAGCCAGGAGTAACCCCTGAGCATCGCCGGGTGTGACCCAAAAAAAAAAAAAAAAAAAAAAGACCCTGAAGGAACAGTTTGAGGCTCTTCATATTCCTGAATCAACCAGATGCCATTGGGCTACATTGGCACGTGATAGGGTCCATTGGAAATGTTACTGGCGCCCGTTGGAGCAAATCGATGAATAACGAGATTCAAGTGATCAAGTGATCAAGTGAACATAAATATGCAAATAAGATGATGACATAAATAAATATTTATTCTGGTTTCAGGTTGTACATATTGGAGAAACTCAGGGCTCAAGGTGAAACCAACCCTGAACATAATGACTTCTAACACAGAACATAATGTCTTCTAACACAGGACACAATGCAATCTCACGCTCTATTTCTACCTCTCTCCCCCTCTCCTTTGCCCTCTGCCTCTCTCTCTCTCTCAAACACACACACACACACACACACACACACACATGCACATTCACTCCCTCATACTGTGATAACTGAGACATGCCAATGAGCCTTGTGTGCTTATCTTTGTGATATAGTACCACAGTGCAATACCCACAGAAAACCCATGTAGATATAGTTTTACTGTGCCACTACATGTTGAAAATGGCCCTGCCTGGGGACCAAGATTGGTTTCCTTGTCAGTGTTAAATAACAAAATGCCATTTAACAGACTGATATTATTTGAGGACCTCCATATACTGTATTATTGTGCAACTTCAGGCAAGTTGCCTACTTTCTTTGAAACTCACTTTTATCATACATGAAGGGAGCATGATAATTATATCCCCTTGTAGGCTGTTACTGAAATGGTGAAAACACACTGTCTTCCCGTTCATCATCGATTTGCTCGAGCTGGCACCAGTAACATCTCCATATGTCCTGTCTCATGCAAGTAGAGCCCAAGGGCACCTGCTTGCTCCAGGACCATAAAGAGCCTCAAACAATTCCATCAATCATGGGAATGAGGTCTATAATTGTTACTGGTATCTGGGATATCAAATACGACACGGGTAGCTTGCCAGGCTCTGCAATGCAGGTAGCATACTCTTGTAGTCATCTAAATGGTGATAATATTCGCAGAATATCTTGTGTTTCCTCAAAATGGATTAATTACTCTCATGTGGCCTTATATTCCTCAGTACCACCATCAATTCCAGTGTCTTTTCTGATGTATACTGCCCTGTTTGCCCTTATTAGAGTAATCATCACAAAGATCCAGGCTACCATCGGTATTATTTTCCCAGCAGCCTGTCCTAGGGCCACTGTTGGATGAAAATTCTTATTGTAATGCAGAGCCATAAGGAGTACAGACCGAAATTGCTTTGGGAGCCTTTGTGTGATTAACATTTTAGCTGTTTATGGAGTCTTTGCCCTATCATTTCCTGTTTTAAAAAATTAATGTGCTGGTTTCTTTATTATTAAAATCAAGAAGGGGAGGTTCAGCTAGGGCACAAGGAAATACTTCTATGTGAGCCAAATAAAAGTTTCTGAGTAAGGAGAATGTTTAGTAAACTCTAGCTTTTTAAAAAATCTTTCTGTTTTTCATTCCAGAGACTTTTTTTTTGGGTCATTTTTCCTCAATCCCAGCTCTTTGTCTACTTCCTATATCATCTGAAAATTAAAGTGGGATAAAAGGAATTTGAATCAAGGTAATTGTGATTTTTTTAATAAGTCTCCTGGTATGATACCTGTCAGCACTGAGGAATCCAAATCAGAGCATTTGGAAGCCAGTAGGGTTTTTTTTTCAGCCCAAATAGTTTGACTCTCATTGTATGATGAGAAAACTGGGATTTGTAGACTTAAATTCTCAAGGAAATTCAACCAATTAGTGACTAAGCTTTCTCTGAATTCAGGAAGTAGATCTCTGCTATGCCTCTCTAAAGTCATCTGAATTAAATGCCCTGATTTTATGCATAGATACACAGAAGCCTGTTCTCTCAACATCTGCTTTGAATCACATTCTATTTTATTTTGATAATAGGGATCAAATCTAGTGGTCCCTCACATGGAAGCCAAGTGCTCTATCACAGAGTCCATCCCCAATCCTCTTTCACTTTTGTAGAGACAATATTTTTTTAAAAAAATTTTTATTATACCACAGTGAAACATACAGTTACAAAGGTGTTCATAATTGGTTCTTGGTAATACAGTATTCCAGCATCCATCCCTCCACCAGTGCCCCATCACCACCACCAGTATACCCACACCCCCTCCCACCTACCCCCCCCAGACTGCCTCAGTAGCAGGTACCCCCTTTTCCTCTCTTTCTCTTTATTTCTCTCTCTCTGTTTGTCTCTGCATCTCTCTCGCCCCCTTCTTTTTACACATTGCAGCTAGCCCTGCAGACATTTAGGGTTTATCATGTAAGTCTCTTTTGTATATTCAACGGTGAGTTCTACTCTGACATTACCATTGCCCATACTCAGTTAAACACTGGTATATATTTATATCCCATTAATGAATGCAGTAATTCTATATATGTCTTTTTCCTTCTGACTAATTTTACTCAGCATGATAATCTCCATGTCCATCCATTTGCAGGTAAATTTCACAATTTCGCTTTTTCTGACAGCTGCATAGTATTCCATCATGTAGATGTACCACGGTTTCTTTAGCCAGTCCTCTGTTCTCGGGCAGTTAAGTTGTTTCCATATTCTAGCTATTGTGAATAGTGCAGCGATGAATAAAGAAATAAGATAGTGTTTCTGCTATGTGTTTTTCGGTCTCTAGGATATAATCCCAGGAGTGCTATTGCTAGATCAAATGGGAGCTCAATATCTAGTTTTTGGAGGAATGCCCATATTGTTTTCCAAAAGGGCTGGACCAATCATCACTCCCACCAACAGTGGATGAGAGTCCCTTTTTCCCCACATCCACACCAGCACCGGTTTTCTTGCTGTTTTGGATGTGTGCCAGTCTCTGTGGTGTGAGATGGTACCTCATTGTTGTTTTGATTTGCATCTCCCTGATGATCAAAGATGAAGAGCACTTTTTCATATGCCTTTTGGCCATTCGAATTTCTTTTTTTGGAAGCTTCTGTTCATTTCTTCTCCCCATTTTTTGATGGGGTTGGCTGTGTTTTTTTCTTGTGAAGTGCTACCAGTGCCTGATATATCCTGGATATCAACCCCTTGTCAGATGGGTATTGGGTGAATATCCTTTCCCACTCTGTGGATTATCTTTATATCTTGGTCACCATTTCTTTTGAGGTGCAGAAGCTTTTCAATTTTATATAATCCTATTTGTTTCCTTTGCTTCCATTTGCTTGGTCAGTGGTGTGTTGTCTTTAAAGATACCTTTAGTTTCGATGTCGTAGAGCATTTCTCCTATGTTTTCTTCGATATACCTTATAGATTCATGTCTGATGTTGAGATCTATAATCCATTTTGATCTGACTTTTGTGCATAGTATTAGAAGGAGGTCTAAGTTCATTTTTTTACACGTAGCTGCCCAGTTTTCCCAGCACCATTTGTTGAAGAGGCTTTCTTTGCTTCACTTAATATTTTTTGCTCCTTTATCAAAGATTAAGTGGTTGTATATTTGAGAGTGTGTTTCAGGATATTCAGTTCTATTCCATAGGTCTACGGGTCTGTCTCTATACCAATACCACACTGTCTTAATTACAGCTGCTCTGTAGTAGAGCTTGAGGTTGGGGATAGTGATACCTCCCATCTTATTTTTCCTAAGGATTGCTTTAGCTATTCGTGGGGGTTTATTATTCCATACAAATTTCAGGAGTGTTTGTTCAATTTCTTTGAAGAACATCATGGGTATCTTTATAGGGACCGCATTGAGTCTGTATAAAGCTCTAGTGAGTATTACCATTTTGATAATGTTAATCCTTCCAATCCATGAGCAGGGAATGTGAGAGACAATATATTTTGTCTTCTTTCTGTGGGAACTTTGAAATGTATGTCCCATTATGGTGCTTATTGTGAAAGAAATTCAAGTGTTTTTATCTTAATCTTTTTAAATGTTGTGACTACTCCATGGTTACATTACCCCTTCCTCAAGGTGAATATGTAATTAAAGTGTAGTAGGGAATTTTTTATTTTTAGTTTTTGAGTTTCCAAGCAGTGTTCAGGAGGCATAAGTGTCTTTCTCCTGAGGATATAAAGTAGCAAAGCCAAGATTTAATGTGAGGGCCTGCAAATACCATGCTGCTTGGGCCCTGCAGAGCTGTGAACATGAGAGCCACTGGGTGATCGTTGGGACCTTCTAGTGCTTCATCTGGTCATGTTTCAGGGACCACTGTGTGGTACTATGGTTGAAACATGAGTGGTTGCATGCAAGGGAAGTGGTACTGTTAAGTACTGTTAAGTATCTCTGCAACAACAACAATAACAATGAAACAGACTTCTTATTTGGAAAAATACATTATTCAAAAATGCAGGTAGACAAGTCACGTGTTTCCTATTAGGTGGGCTTACTTCTAAATATTTCTGAGTCTTCTTGCTCAGAAATATTTAGAAGCTTAACATTCGGCAAGCCTACTTCTATAGTTTCTACATTTTTGACATAGTTGTTTTTAAATCCACACTTCCATTATAAATAAGAAAATTAAATAGGTTCAGTTGCAAGTATTATATTTTCTGCTTATAAATAAGAGGTAATTAAACAGATTTTCATTTGCTAGAACTCTGATTTTCCTGAATTAGACTGTAACTAAAACAATGGAATCACCATGCTAGAAGGAAATACTCATATAATTCAATATGATTATAATTTAATAACCAAAGAAAATTTCATAACATTTGTCAACATTCAGCTCTAAGTCGTGTGTGTGTTTGTGTGTGTGTAACAAGAGAGATTTTATTGAATGAAGCTTACTCTGATATATTGGAATGGGGGAGAAGAGGAGGAAATTGTGTTCAAGAGATAATATGAGCTTGAAAGAATAAGCAAGTAAGGAAAGCAAAATATATGTGTTCAAGAACATGAGCTTCAAAGAGTCAGCTTCTGAGTATATTTTTTGAGAGACTTCTCCTTAGACCAATTATAATATTTTTGTTCCATTTGGCTCATTTATGGATATTATTTCATATTGTTTTTAACTGCCTTATGTCTGGACTATATACAGAAGGTAGCTATGAGGGTCTTAAATGATAGTTTTTCCCCAAATTAGGATAGAGGAACATTGAACAGACCCTTATATGATATTTTTCTGTCTACTGTAACAGATATTTGCCTTATTTGTAACATATAGGTGGTCATACTGTTCATAAAGCAAACTAGTTTATATTTATGTAGGCTGAATCAGAAATTATTGACTTGACTTAAATTAATCTATTTTTCTCAATCCATCAACTGGTCATTGAACCAACAAGTACACATTGGTCAACTCCATTAGTAAAGTACTTTTTAATCAAAAGTCAGAAATTTCATAGGAAAAACCCTCCACGGCATTGAACCTAAATACATCTTCAAAGGTGAAACACCACTAATGAAGCAACTAGAAGCAAAGATAAACATATGGGACTACATGAAACTAAAAAGCTTCTGCACCTCAAAAGAAACAGTGACCAAGATACAAAGACAGTCCACAGAATGGGAAAGAATATTCACCCAATACCCATCTGATAAGGGGTTAATATCCAGGATATATCAGGCACTGGTAGAACTTTACAAGAAGAAAAAACAACCCATCAAAAAATGGGGGAGAAGAAATGAACAGAAACTTCAGCAAGGAAGAAGGTCAAATGGCCAAAAGGCATATGAAAAAATGCTCATCATCACTAATCATCAGAGAGATGCATTTATACCACAGAGACTAGCACATATACACAAGGGTAAGAAAAACAATGCTGGCGTGGATGCAGGGGGATGGGGAGTGAAGGGGACTCTCATCCATTATTGGTGGGAATGCCAGCTGGTACAGCCTTTCTGGAAAACAATATGAACATTTCTCCAAAGTCTAGAAATTGAGCTCCCATTTGACCCAGCCATACTACTCCTTGGGATATACCCTGGGAAGCCAAAAACACACAACGGAAACACCATCTGCATTTTCTTTTCTTTTTTTTATTAAATATTTTATTATACCACCATGAGATATACAATTACAATGTTGTTCATGTTTAGAGGTTTCAGTCACATAGTATTCCAGCACCCTTCCCTCCACCAGTGCCCATTTCCCCACCACCAATGTCCCCAATTCCCTCCCCCTCCCATAGCCTGCCTAAATGACAGGTTCTTTATCTCTTTTCTCTCTCCCTCTCTCTTTTCCTTCTGTTACACATTGTGGGTTGCACTACATATCAGCTTTTTATTTTCATAGCAGCATTATTCACAATAGCCAAAATCTGAAAACAACCAATATGCCCGAGAACTAATCACTGGATAAAGAAACTTTGCTGCATCTGCACAATGGAATACTATGCAGCTGTTAGGAATAATGAAGTTATGAAATTTTCCTATAAATGGATGGACATGGAGAGGATCATGTTGTGTGAAATTAGCCAGAAGGAAAAAGACAGATATAGAATGACTGCATTTATTTGCATGATATAAATATATATGTATACATACATACATATATATGTATACATACACATACACACACACGTACACATATATATATATATATATATATATATATATATATATATATATATACCATTATGATACCAAAATTCAAGGTCAGGTGAAATATGGATCAGGAGCTCTTGTCAAAGGTGGAAATTATCACAAACGTGAGAATCAGAGGTAAGCTAAGACAGAGAAGGGAACAATGTGCTAATAATTGTCTAAAGGGCTAATACCAACCTAGAACTGAGCATTAAATACAGGGGAAAAGATACACATGATAACCTCTAAGTGTATGTATTACAATTCACAATATGTAAGAGAAGGAAGAGAGAAAGAGAGAGAGGGAGAAAGAGAGAAAAAAGATAAAGAATCTGCCATAGAGGCAGGCTATGGGAGGGGGAAGGAATCGGGGACATTGGTGGTGGAATTGGGCACTGGTGGAGGGATGGGTGCTGGAACACTGTCTGACCAAAACACCCAAACATGAACAACTTTGTAATTGTATAGCTCACAGTGGTATAATTAATAAAAAATCAGAAATTTCTATGTAATTCAGAATAATAGAGACTGAATTGGATAAATGCAAAGTTAATGTTTAAATTTAGGTAAAAACAATAAGTTTTGATATTCTGTATTGATAAATGCAAGGTAATATAAAAATATCTCACATATAGTTGAATATTGTTTGTCATAAAAATGACAAAATTTCTCAGACGTCTTAGAAATTATTCCAAGGTACAGATTGAAACATAGTTTAGGAACATTTATTTTAGTTTAAAATCCATTTCAGTGCAACTTAAAGAAATTGCCAAATCCTGTTGTCTCAATTTTTCTCATCTGTAAAATAAAGATGACAATAGTACCTCTCCTTTATAATGATAAAACAAGCCAATATTATTAAGTACAAGAGCAGTATCTTGCAAATATTATTTGTTACAGAGTCTTCTGAAGTGTTTTTAATAATATATCTACTTCTAAAAACTTTGAGTAAATGATTCTGTATGAAAGCAAGGATCTGGATATAAGATGAACCGTTAATTACTTTTTAATGTAAAAATATGAAATGATTAAATTGAAGTATACTCAGATGAGTAGAAATTGGCTCAACAGAAGGACACATGCCATGTATATATATGGCTAGGATCTGATTCCCAGAACTACACACACAAACACATCACTGTATCACTGTCTTCCTGTTCATCATCGATTTGCTCGAGCAGGCACCAGTAACATCTCCATATGACCTGTCTCATGCAAGTAGAGCCCAAGGGCACCTGCTTGCTCCAGGAACATAAAGAGCCTCAAACCATTCCATCAGGTCATGGGAATGAGGTCTGTAATTGTTACTGGTATCTGGCAAATCAAATGCGACATGGGTAGCTTGCCAGGCTCTGCCGTGCAGGTAGCATACTCTTGTAGTCATCTCAAAATCCAGCATTTATTGATGAACCGCGCAGCCGCGTGAGGGCTGCGCAGGCCGGGCTGTGATAGGCTGGTCTGCAGGGTGGAGTTCTGATGAGAGGGAAGTCGGATGTGGAAAATGGAGGGCCCTCATGGAGTGGGAGGTCGTCTGGCTTGTTGTGAGGCTCTGCTGGGATGGCGGGCCAGGGCTAGAACCTGCCACCCCTCCCGGACACCTCATGAGCGGCTCGACACAGTGAGAGCCAGTAGCAGCTCTGCCCATGTCTCTCTCTGGATCAGCATACCATGGCCGGATTAAAAAGACTGCAGCAGCGGCTGGGCACAGTGAGAGCCAGCAGTAGCTCTGCCCCATGTCTGTCTGTAGTGTCTGACACAAGCACGTAATAAAATAAAATTAGCACACAACTATAGTAGTAGTATTGTACAACCTTAAAAAATTAGATTTTCATAGACTGTAGAAAGGACAAATTCTCATACACAGTGTTATAGTGTAAAAGGTGTGTGCATAGTTGTGCATAAAGTATTATCCTAATGCTATATGAACGTTTTTAGGAAAAGTGCTAAGAAGAAAGGTAAGGTTTTGTGAGAAGTTTATTAAACTTTCTAGTGGCAGAACCAGAGTGATGGTAAAACAGGTAAGGCGTTTGCCTTGCAGGCAGCCAACCTAGGGTTAGTCCTGTCACACATATGGTCCCTAAAGCCCTACCAGGAGTATTCTCTGAGTCAGAGCCAGGAGTAAGCCTTGCACACCTCTAGCTGTGGCCCCAAAACCAAAAATAAAATTTGGAATAATTTCTCATTCTGTTGTCTTGTCTATCATTTCAAAAATTCCACAAAAATATAATTTCTTCTTGTTTATAATAAAGCAGAAAAACCATTTAAAAAAGTATCACTGAGGGGACCGAGCAATAGCACAGCGGGTAGGGCATTTGCCTTGCACGCAGCTGACCCAGGTTCGATTCCCGGCATCCCATATGGTCCCTTGAGCAATGCCAGGAGTGAGAAAAGTGCCAGAAGCAACCCCTGAGCATCACCGAGTGTAACCCAAGAAGAAAAAAAAAAGTAGCACTGAGAAAGGAAGAGTGAGTGTCAAATAATCGCAAACCCTAGCTTTGTTTTATGAGCTGCTGGATAAACATCCAGAAGAAGAATCTCAAATACTTTTAAAGAATAATTCTTCAAGTGTTCAAGTCGAAATAACTGCAGAGTATCCTTTTTAATAAACAGAATTTTTTGTGTCTATACCACACATATATATACATATATATACATATATGTACATATATACACATATGTATATATTTCCTCTTCCTTCTTGGAAAGCAAATTTATAAGTGATGAATAATGCCCTAGCCAGATGGTCATGAACCTTTCCCCATAAGCAATAGGGGAAAAGTGCCAAACTGAAAGCTGATGAATTTTTGGATAAGTTCGCAGTAACTCAGGCCACAATACCAGTAGCAAATTCATGGGAAGTTTCATGGGAAAAACACCACCTACAGACTGATGATCCTGGGACTTTGATAGCAGTTTGCAAAGGCCAAGTATTATCTCAAATATGACAACTGGAGGTACTGAAACTCGCTCTATCATCTGCCAGCTAAGTGACAGTCACCTTATAGGACTTGGGGGTCACCCAGCAACTCTTTCCTGGAACTGTGATTTATGAGCTCAACTCCCCAAGTTTCTTAATGAAAATATGCCTTCAAATCCTTTGAAAATTTTTTCTTGTCCATTTCCTAGCTTGGAGGAAGAAGTATGTCTTTTTAGTGGCATTCCAAAGAATATTTACCTCTTAGGCAATTTCTACATGCACTTTTCTAAAATAAGGAACAGGGGAAAATAGAGTGCTCTGAACACTTGTAAGCCTGTTCACTGAATCAAAGAAATCATAGAAGTGACTTGCTAGTGAATATAATAATTACTAATCATAATGGTTGAGGTACATTTCTTTCTCATTTTAATAAGAAAGCTGCCTTTGTGCATAATACTGGGACCCCAGAGAAAGTTACATAGTAAAATGTTAAGGCTATGGACAGATTCTCTAGGTGATAGACACAAGGTACATGTTCAGCCACTTTTGAAAGAAAGTGATAATTATAATCCATTCGAAAGGAAGATTCTTAATTTATGACCTCTAAAAGAACCGTCTTTATTATACTGCAGAGTATTCTAAGTGTGTGTCATGGCTAATATTTTATGCATACATTTTTTCAGTTGAAGGCATTTGCCATAATTCAGCTTTAACAAACTCTGTTCTCAGCTGTAACTCAGATCATGACATATATGCATTGTCCAGCTATAAATCTATAGTTGTTATTATACTTTTATGAATCTGATTTTTGCAAAAAGCATTATACTTGCAACTTTAATTAAGAAGTCAGGAATTTCCCCATTTGAATTCCTAGCATTCTGTATACTTTATTGCATCTTCTCTCAGGAGCCTCAAATGAAATATTTGGATTACAGGTCCTTAGAAGAATAAAATCTATAAGCTCTAAATCGGTATTCGTAAGTGGATTTGATCCAGCTTTAGAACTGGCTTTGATGGTTCAAATTGCATTGAGTCTCTTAGGATTGGATCAATCATTAATATATAACCTTTTAAAGCTGTAATTTTTGGCATTTGTTGGTATCAGGATATTAAGATGCGCCTCTTGTTGTTTAGTTTTTTATTTGTAAGAAGTCCTCTAGTCTCTTATTTGGTATGAAGATGTACTCACCTTAATTCTAAAAGGATGAGTGTGAGAGCCTTGGGATAGAATGGTATTATTACATCTGCAAGGGATGTTTAGTTAGAGTAGGAAATCAGGTAAAAGTCAGATAGCAAATAGACAGAAATAATACGCCCTTAAAACTGCATGAAAAATGGAAGTCCAAAGCCTTTTCCTTTGTTGACAGTTCTTCAAATCATGTGCCATAGATGATTGTGAATGGGGACTTGAAGAGTGAGTGAGAAATTGCAGTGTATTTAGACACTCCTGTGTTGGGGAGACGCTGGGGTCCCCAACAATACCAGGAAGCGAGTTCCCTTCTACCTCTGAAGCTGGTGGGGAATGGATTAAAACTCAGGAATCCAGCACAGTTTTAAAGGCTTTACTATCACTGGTTCTGATATACAATCCAAGAACAGGAAAAACTCCGGACTTTGCATTCCTGGCTGGGCCCTGGCCACGTGTAGGTCAAGATGGCAGCCACCACGTGTTAAAGCCCAACAGAGAACAGAGAGGGATGGAGAGAGGGAAAATTCCAAGGGAAGCCAAAATGGCGAAAAAGGTCTTCTCTCTTATCCCAGCTTATTTTATAGATAGAAATCTGCCAAAACTTCCCAGCCAGGCCCATCCTGGGCTGGGCTATCAAGAGAGGAATACAGGTAAACAACTCTATTGAAATGCAACACTGCAGGTGGCCTTTTGGCTTTTACAATTGCCAGAGCTGATTCAAAGCCTCCCTAGCAGAGCTGGGAGGGGGCTGCTAGCTAAGTGTACCTGGAGCTTAAAGTAGGGCACGTCACCCAACAGTCCTGTTTCTTCTAGTTTTGTTCCTGCATTGCCTACTTTTGGTAATTGTTTACATTTCTATTTGTTAGTATTGTCTATGCTAGACACTGATGCATGCATTCTTTTGTTTTTTAAGTCTTTAACTATGAAGAATATTACCTCTACTTTTTTGTAGTAGAATGGAAAAGAGACTAAGTGATAGATTCAATCACACAGCTAAGAATTAACCCTTGTACTTCTGACATCAAAATTATTAACCAGCTTTACAGGTTCTTTCAAAACAACTAACTACTAATAACTCAGTGCCTCTCCAAGACAAGTACTTTTGTAGTTAATGCAAAACAAATGGGACAAGGTATTTGCTCAACGTAATCTTTCAGTTCATTGACTCTGATATCATGGCAGAGCCTGGCAAGCTACCCATGTTTTATTTGATATGCCAAAAACCAGTAACAATTAGGGACCTCAATTCCATGACCTGAAGAATGATTTGAGGCTCTTCCTGTCCCTGGAGCAAGCAGACACACTTGGGCTACACTTGCTTGCGACAGGATTTATGGAGATGTTACTGGTGCCCGCTCGAGCAAAATCGATGATCAACGGGAAGACAGTGAGACAGTGACTCTGAAAGACTAGAGTTTGGTATAAGATTCACCTGATATATCCTCAGCAGTCATTTCCCCCTCTGTTTTCTTCTACCTTGTTTTGTAATTCCACGTGTAGAAGGCCTCAACTATTTTGATGATATTTTTCGGTGTTAAGAAATGTTCTCTTAGAATCTTATATTTCTCTTTCCAGTTCACAGTTTGAGTATATGAGAAAAACTTCACAGAAAAGCCATAGAAATAAATATTTGGTGCCAATTGCATGCTCAGTCTCCTTTTAATGAGAAATGGACAGGTTATTATGCTATTACATGGCACTTCCTATTCCTGGAAGCCATCGTGTGCTGTTCAGGATAATGTATCTTTACATTGCATCAGCCTCTTTGTTCCACAGATGCTATTTTTTAGAGTTTTATGAACAGCAAATGGCTCCTTAGGAGAACATTGTAATCGCTCAATCTGGATTTTCCAGCAGTCTTGGTATAAGATGATAAAATACCCTTGGGGCAGTACCAATTTGAAAAGGATGATTAACTCCAGATTTCCCATCCTTAGGACATTGTGTATGTTGGATCAAGGTCTGATATGTTCCAGATGACATGCAAGGATGTACAAACATACAGATTCCATTAGGAGAAAGACTGGGAGCTAAAGAGGACATTATTCATTCAGTTAATCAACCAACACATATAAGTATTTTCTCTGTCTCAGGCACTATTCAAGGTGCTGAGAACACACAGTCCCTCTTCTTCAAGTGTTTATATTCTCTATGAGAGAAACAATAAATAAATGAACACAAGCACAAATAGATATATAAATAAATAAAACCCACCAGGAAAAATTAAGCCAGATAAAGAGATGAGGAGGAGATGGGACAAGACATGGTCTTTCATAAAGATGTTACTTGCAAAATTCCTCTAAGATTGTACTAAATAGAGATTTTTTTAAAAAAAAGTTGTGGAACAATGCTGGCAGTTGGCAGAAGAGACTGTTTGGGAATCCTGTAAAGGCTTCTACAATGTGAGTGTGACAGCAGATAATAGTGTAGCTGGAGTAGAGTGAATCATGGAGAATGGTGGGAGATATCCTTAGGAAAATGCAGGCCAGCAGAACTGGAGGGTTGATTATAGCCCTGTCTCAGATCAGAATTGGTAATGAATTTAGATTTTATAATTCATGAATTGAGAACTCACTACCAAGGTTTAAGTAGAGGATTGACATCTAAAAAAAAAAAATTTCCTTTAATAGCTTTTCTGCCTGCCATACCTAAACTACGTGTCAGGATCAAATTAGCAGGAGCCATATCAGCGGCAGAAGTTTGTTTCCATCTAGGTAAGAGATGCTACTGCTTGAAACAGGCTTATGTTAATGTGGGGGGAGGAATAAGTTCTAGATATTTAGAAGGAAATGTTAGCATATTTTGATAAGAGGTTGAATGTGAGAGAAGGAAGGAAATCAAAAAAATATTTTTTTAAATCTACATACATAGAGGAACAGTGGCTGATTTCATCAGATTGGACCATTTTAAGGAGAAACTTCTCCAATGGTATGGTAGTTATCTCCATACTGGAAATTATCAGTGAGAATTGCTTTGTTGGCATTCATGTGGTGTTGTAAGTGGAAAGCTGGAAAGTGGAAAGTGGTGTTGTAAGCTCTTTAGGCCGTTAGGTCAAGAGTCTAGCGGTGAAAGAACATGTTTGGGTTAGATTTTTTAATTTAGAGGTCATAAGTCATAGTTAGTCCTTAAGACTAGTTAAAATTAATTATCTTGACCAGTTTGGGCAGGAAAATAACCTCTTGATTGATTCTTTAAGGGGTTTAGTTGCATTATTAACTTGGTATAAAGTATCCACATGCTTTGCAGTCATCCTTTCCTTTAATAGTATTGTGTTTACAAGCATTTGCTCAAGTAATTAAAATTTAAGTGGTACTAAAGCTAACTCAAATTCTGTTACTGATATTCTAAGAGACAACAATCAAGAAGCAAAGTGGATGGAATAATTTTTTCAACATAAGAGTGTTCTGAGCATCTTTTTCTGCTCTCCCTGTTAATGACTTTTTGTGACCAAGTACTTGGTGGAACAAATAATAATATCTGTTCCTTTAAACTGTCTGGTGGTATCTCAAGTGTGTTTCTAGGTTATTGTCAAAGATAATAGTAGTGAATAGACATTTTTGCCTGCATTGGTATGATTTCTTACTAAATGTGCACTTAGTAAAACAGAAATTTGGAGGTAAAAGGTGAGAATGGTAGGGAAGAAAATGCGAAATAAGCCACTCATCTAAAAGTGAATGCTGGTTTATTCCTATTCAACCCTATCACTTATAACAAGAGCAAAAGATACAGTGATTGTGAAAAGGAAAATGAATTATTTCTGCTCTCAACCCCGCTTATTGATAAACTAGTGTAGAGAGATGATCTGACCACAGAGTTGGAGAAGACCTATGCAAGGCAGAGAGCTGCCAGAGGTTGAAGAATGTCTAGTCAAAAATGTTTATAAGGGACATGTGGGAAAATAATAGTAGATGGGCATGTTGCCGGTATGTTGCACCATGTTGGAAAGGTACATCGACTGTATCAAAGTCTGACAGAAGATGACTCAGGGGACACAAAACTTGCACCACCCAAACTGGAAGGCTAGGTTCATAGTAGTAACTAACCACTGACCTGGATCATAGCCAGGAATCCAATTATTAAGGTTGTGGCAAGGATACCCAGCGCTATTACAACAAACTCCAAAGGGTGACTTCACTTTGACTTTACCTTTCCTTAGAGGCTCAGATTTTGAGTTTTTATTTTCTCTCCTGCATCAGAGTTGCAGTTGGGAATAAATGACATTTTCAATTGGGTCACTTTTGAAGAAGGTAATGAATTTTCATGGTATTGGTCACATGAACAGAATCCAGCCAGGATCAGCAGTAATCTGGAGTTAGCAATAGTGGGGAGTTGGTACTATATCAAGATCTGTCTAAAGGGGTACAGAAAGGAGTTGTAAATAAAATATGGAGACAGAGGCAATTGCTGTCTTTTTCTATTCCATGATCTTAGGTGGAGATAACCAGCACATTAAGAACTGAGGGTACGTTTTTTTTAAAATCCCATTTCACCAGAACTCCATTTTCCTTTTACTTCTACTATTGGTAAACCCAACAGGAAATGCCAGTACATGTAGTATATTGAGTCATCCATACATGACAGTCTTACCACGAAAGAGGGTGGTAGTAAAGAGTTACCATGCAAGGCCTCTGAAGCATCATTTAGTACAGCTTCTGATGAGGAGACATACAGTACAGTGACCAGAATATTGTCATTTGTTACATCATCTGGAGCTGAGTCCTTTCATACCATATTGCTTATACCATAAAACCAAGCTCAGCCTCATGCAAGGCTAGCACCTTACCCATTGTACTATGTCTCCAACTTCTAAATGCTTATTTTTAAAGTAATATTCAAGTTCAAAGGAAGCTTTCATTCAGTATCTCAGTATTAAATTTTATCCCATGAATGTATACATGTGGTCAAAGCATATTTTAGTTTACTAAAACTTACTATATCCCAGCAAAACATGCACCATGAACAAAATTGAATATAGCAACTTAAACATGATGAGAATTAACATCTCAAAATATAGAGACAAGCTATAAGCATCTGTATATAACACTCTACTTATTCCTATAAAATATCAGAAAAAGAACATTCACTTGCAGATTTTTTAAAAGTGCATACATAAGATATATGATCATATTTGTACAAATTTTTAATAGAGAAGATGTTAAGTTCAGTTTCTTGAATACCTCACTGTGGTGACCTCTTGGATTCACTTGAGCACTTGATCACTTGATATCCCGTTATTCGTTGATTTGCTTAAGTGGGCACCAATAACATTTGTCCCTGTCCCATGCCAGTATAGTCCAATGGCATCTGCTTGTTTTAAGAATACGAAGAGCCCCAAACTGTTTGTTCAGGGGGTCTTGATGAAGAAGTTTCACCATCTTGTAGGTGGGAGGCCACGTGATCTTTTGATGTCCCGGGAGATCCAGTCAGTAATGGCTCTAGTCCAGTGTTCAACTCCAAAGTCGCATTGCATGTCTACCCATCTGATTTCTGAAACCTTGGCAAAAGAGATAGTGTCCCTGAATCTCGATCATCAATGTAGGTCAAAACTCCGGATTCATCCTCTCACTTGAGTGAGGCATGATATTTCAATCATAGCTCTTTCGATTCCTCTTTGGGAGACCCGAATAGAATTCTCATCCAGATTTCTTAAAGCCCAGGTCTCTGAGGCGTATGTTAATGCAGGGAGAATGGTGGAGTTGAAGAGATGTGCCTGGAGCAGAAGGTTCTTTGTCCTTTTTTAGCTATTCCACACCATTCTCTTCCTCCTGCGCAGCTCAGGTTTTAGGTCAATCATCATGTTGATTTCTCGACCTAGGTACACATAACTGCTGCATTCAGAGATGTTTGTTCCATTGAGAGTGAATGGAGCATCTGGAACAAGTTCATTTTTCATGAACATAGGTTTGTTGAGATTGAGCTGTAGACCTATCTTTCCGATACTGGGTTGAAGTCAGCCAGCATTTGTGCTGTTTTGCTAATGTTTGGTGGTATTAGAATGATGTCATCAGTGAAGCAGAGGTGGTGTAGATGCTGACTGTCTATCTTCATTCCCATTCTTTCCAATTCTAATTCTCGCATGATGTTCTTGAGGGTGGCACTGAAGATTTTGGTGAAATGGTATCACCCTGCCGAACCCCTCTTTTTAGTATTTTATTTACCACCATGAGATATACAATTACAAAGATGTTCATAAGATATTCATATTTGGGTTTTGGTCATACAATGTTCCAGCCCCATCCCTCCAAGAGTGCCCATTTCCCATCACCAATGTCCCCGATTCCCTCCCCCCAACCTGCCTCTGTGGCAGGTTATTAATTTTTTCTTTCTCTCTCTCTCTCTCTCTCTCTCTCGTTTCTTTCCCTTCCACATTGTGGATTACAATACATACATTAAGAGGTTGTCATGTGTATCTTTTGCCTGTATTTAATGCTCAGTTCTAGGTTGGTATCAGCATTTTCGACAATTATTAGCACACTGTTCCATTCTCTGTCTTACCTAACCTACCTTACACATTTGTGATAATTTCCACCTCCTGTTCCATGTTTCGCCTGACCTTGGATATTGGTATCATAATATGTACATATATATATGTGTATATATGTGTGTGTGTCATGCAAATAAATGCAGTCATTCTATACCTGTCGCTCTCTTTCTGGCTAATTTTACCCAAAATGATCCAATCCATGTCCATCCATTTATAGGCAAATTTCATAGCTTCATTTTTTCTGACAGCTGCATATTATTCCATTGTGTATATATATACACCAAAGTTTCTTTATCCAGTCATCGATTCTCAGACACTCTGGTTGTTTCCAGATTCTGGCTATTGTGAATAATGCTGCTATGAACATAAAAGTAGGGATGGTGTTTCCGCTGCTTATTTTTGGCTTCCCAGGGTATATTCCCAGGAGTGGTATGGCTGGGTCAAACGGGAGCACAATTTCTAGTCTTTGGAGGAATGTCCATATGTTTTCCCAAAAGGCTATACTAGTCGACATTCCCACCAACAATGGATGAGAGTCCCTTTTTCCCGCATCCACGCCAGCATTTGTTGCTGAACCCCTTTTACATCAATAATCAATTCCTTGTAGAATGGTGAGATCCTGGTGGTGAATCCGTAATACAGCTCATGAAGGATCTTGATGTATTGGGTTTGAATACCCTGTTTGGCTAGAGCTTCGATGACCGCTTTAGTCTCAACAGAAACACAGGCTTTCTTTAAATCAATGAACATTAGACAGAACAGCATCTTGAACTCCCTACAAACCTCAATGAGTTTGGTTACCATGTGGATATGGTCGATTATGTTGAATCCTTTTCAGGTGCCAGCTTGCTCGCATTGTTGTCCTTCATCTAATGTTCTGTTAATCCTGACTCAAGTAAACAGCTTGTAGATGACAGACAACAGGCAGATGCGTGGTAGTTGCCAATGTCATGAACGTCTCCCTTCTTGAACAGTAGAACTGTCTTGCTGTTTTTCCATTGGGAGGGAACCTTGCATTTAGACAGGTAGTGTGTGAAGAGCCGAGCCAGTGTATTGATGAGTACTGAAGGCAGATTCTTCAGGTGTTCGGGTCTGACTTTGTCTGGGCCGGGTGCTGTTCACTTCTTTACCGATGAAATGGCATGTCGGATTTCAGAAGGGAGAATGTTAGGAACAACATATCCATCCTGCGGAATTTGGTTTGTGGGCAGGTGGATGTGGCTATCAAAGAGACTTCTTGACTTAAAAGTTTTAATTTATATAGATTATAATTCTTAACACTTAAGTTAATTTATTTGAACTAAAATCCTGTCTTTTTTGGGAAATACCTTGATAACTGTAATTAATCTCAGAAAATTTTAGGATCACAAGAGGAAAACAAGCTTTAAAAGTAACCTAGTTGATGAGCCAGATGATAGTACAGTGGGTATACTGACCGTACCCAGGATCAATTCTGCATTCCATATAGTCTCCTGAGCATTGCTGGGTTGCCCTCCCTGAAAAAAATAAAGGATCTAGTTGATTCTGGATTCTGATGCCAGACCTCTTCTCCAATGTTGATCAAAGCTAGGCTTGATTGACTTTATTAATGAAAGATACCCTTTCCTTGAGGGATTTTCTGTCATGAAGTAATTTTGACTACTTGGACATACTTCCTTATGTTGTCTTACAGTCCATCTCTGTTTGGTCTCTAGCCCTCAGAAGCATTAGAGAATGCCTAATTCTTCATCTATATGACAGCAGCCCAACGACAAAATTAAACAGGGCCATAAATTCTACTGTCCTCTCAGCTTATTTTTCTGGAGTCTTATATTTTTTAGCATAAGTAATTCCTTAGCCTCTCTTTGTA
The DNA here is from genome assembly GCA_021461705.1 of Cryptotis parvus. Classification (NCBI taxonomy): domain Eukaryota; kingdom Metazoa; phylum Chordata; class Mammalia; order Eulipotyphla; family Soricidae; genus Cryptotis; species Cryptotis parvus. Next base: position 23,935 of record JAJIBD010012016.1, read on the forward strand.
ACTCAGTTTCTAAACATGTAATAAATTGTTAAATTGTTTTGGAAACAGCAGATAATTTCACCAGTCATTATAGGAACGATCAGTTTTATGAATGAATATAATGTAAATGAGATCCAAATTTGTCATGAAGGGTAATTATAATATTTATTTTTTCCTAAAGAGAAAATTCAATGAGTTGCTATGTTGAGATTGATCTCTGTAATTTGAAATGTTTCTCACTTAGTGATATTTTATTGGGCTTTTCAAACTCATACTTAATTCAATAAATTGAATTTTTAAAGGTCCATTTAGATTCATTTAATATATTTATGGACCACCAGCCTTTGGATATTGGGAAATCCTGAAATTCTTAGCTCCTTAACTATCTTAGCACATTACAAATGCAATGTATAATTTTACAAATTATCTAGAGCCAAGATTTGGCTCTTTGAATACACTGCATTTAAAAGCAGAAAGCTCCAAATCTACACGCCTAATTGTACAGCACTATCATTTCTATCCCTAATTCCTTAATCAAAACAGCCATTAGCAATGCAAATAATAAGGGAAATTGAATAACCAGGAAATAAAGATTAGTGACTTTAAAATCAGATAGTCAGTTCTAGAACATCAGGTTGAAATTGGACTCTATTTTATTCAAATAATGCAACCACCTTGTCACAAAACTTTTCAGTTTTAAGGAAAAAGCACTAAGTTGTTCCTTAAATTCAAAATTTGCATGAAAACATGAATTAGTAAGGAATTATATTCTTAAATATTTGAACAGAATGACCTATGACGTACTGATCACACCAAAGCAAAACAGTGCTTTTGGGGTTGTCAACTGTGAAACTGATTTTTGGTGATTCAGTCAGGGGCATTTCATTTTAGGAGTCATGATTCTACTTTTTTTTTTCTTCAAAAGTGCTTGGGACTGAAGCCAAGACCTTATGTACAGTGCAAATACTCCACCACAAAGCTTTATCCCTGCCCACTATGTTTTGAATTGTATGTCTTGGTGTTCACTGGAACTCAAGTACTTTGTTTTGGTTTCTGAGTCACTATAGCAGTTCTTAGGATTTACTCATGGCTCTGCACACAAAGGCATTCCTGAGAGGTCTCTGGGTACCATATGGAGTGCCAGAGATTGAACCCATGTTAGCTGTGTGCAAGGCTAGCCCCTTCCCTTCTGGGCTATTGCTCTGGACCCATGAGTATTGTCTATTTAAAAAAAATACAAACAAACAACAAACTATTCAAATTAAAGTTGTGCCTTTAAACCCAGCATGGGTTCCAAGTAATACATTAAGAAATAATAAATAGTGCTTGTGATAGCTACAAATGCAGTTGAATATTCTACCAAGGCAAAGACTGGGGTAAAGGGCCTCGGTTAGCTTACATTTCTAAGACCTTCCTCCTCTGTACCCTGAAGATTGGTTCCATGATCGGGCCTAGGTCTGCATAATGCAAAAACATCTCTGCTATTTAGATTTCTAGATTGTACATATTAGGTATATAAATATTAATAAAACAACCTGCCCTTAAATATTACATGTCACAGTTAATATTCTGCTTTCTCTGCCAAGATACCTGCTTTTCAATATTTGCTGTTAAAGCTTTATTAATAAATTGTAAGCTTAATTTTTTTCTGAGTGCATATTTTATCTGGAATGTCATGAGCAGACTACTAAAAGAAAAAATCATGGTCCATTTATGTAATGCAGATATGAATATATTCTTCTCTACAATGTGCTTCATCTTGTATTCAACAAAGCAGAGGTGTGTTTTAATGTCTCATGGAGGCACAGAAATTTCCCATTGCTGAAGAGCTACAACCGCAAGTTATAAAGGATATGCATAAAGCTTCCTGCATAATAGAGTCAATGACAGGGATTTCCGAATTGGCTGTCCCTTGGAACTCCTTTGCTAGCTTCCCTAGATACCACTGGTTTCTTCACCTGCCTCCCAACACCAGCGATACTGGTTTGATTTATTTTAGGTTAGGGTTTGGTCATTGGGCCCTTTTATATGTCTCTCATGCAACTCTAAGGTGCAGGCACAGTTGAGAGGGATATTTCAAAAATATTGGACTGAAGTTAGAGTTCTCATTTAACTCGATTTCATAACTAAAAAAAATCTAATTTGATCCCATGCCATTTAAACCTATGCCTCCTAAGAAAAATGCTTATCTGCCAAATAATCCACAGAAGAGATTCTGTGGTCTAAATAAAATGTGAGGGAACATCACATGCCTTGCCGTCCTCTCAGAGAAATTCACTCAACCTTGACTTAATAAGAGAATTCTAGACAACCTTTTCTTATCTAGTGTTTTCCAAAGTTCTTAACTAAGATTATATTTTTTTTAAAAATTGAATCATCCTGAGATATACAGTCACAATGCTGTTCATGATCTGGTTTCAGTCATGCAATGTTTGTACATCCATTCCTTCACCAGTGTACATTTCCCACCACCAGTGTACATCTCGCAAATTTCCTTCCTGCCACCTCCACTGCACCTCTTATCCTGCCTCTATAGCAGGTGCTCTTCTTCTTCTTCTTCTTCTTCTTCTTCTTCTTCTTCTTCTTCTTCTTCTTCTTCTTCTTCTTCTTCTTCTTCTTCTTCTTCTTCTTCTTCTTCTTCTTCTTCTTCTTCTTCTTCTTCTTCTTCTTCTTCTTTTCTTCTCCTCCTCCTCCTCCTCCTCCTCCTCCTCCTCCTCCTCCTCCTCCTCCTTCTTCTTCTTCTTCTTCTGACTCCTCCTCTTCCTCCTCCTGCTTCTTCCTTCCTCCTCCCACACCCCTCCCTCCCCTCCCTCTGTCTCTCTCCTCCCCTCCCTTCTTCTCCCTCCCCTCTCATCCCCCTTCCCTCTTATCCTCTCCCCACCTCTCCTCCTCTTATCCTCTCCCCTCCCCTCCTCCTCCTCTCCTCTCCCTCCCTTCCCTTCCCCCTTCCCTCTCTCCTCTCCTCCCTCTCCCTCTCCCTCCTCCTTCTCTTCCTCCTCCTTCTCCTCCTCCTCCTCCTCCTCCTTCTCCTTAATCTCCTCCTCCTCCTTTTTCCTTTATCCTTCTTCCTTCTTCCTTCTTCTTCCTTCCTTCTCCTGCTCCTCCTCCTTCTGTCTCTCTCCTTTGGGGCATTATGGTTTGCAAATATAGCTACTGTGAGTTTATCATGTTTGTTCCATTACCTACTTTCAGCACAGATCTTGTCCAGGGTATACATCCTCATTTTTTAAAATAACAATTATGTAATCATTAAATTAGCATTCTCTGGTCTATATTTTAGTTTTGTTTTATTGATTTGTGCTTTGTATTTTATTGATTTGTTTCTGGACATATTGTATAAGAAAAGAAAGTCTAGATTAGTTGCTTATCTCTACATTACACTGTAATATGTACTAAACTCTTACTGGTCACACAACCTTTTTAAAAATTAAATTAAGCCAATTAACTATTACTAAAATCCTATTGATTTGCTATTGGTTTGCAATATCATGTGAGTTTTGAAAGTATAGTTTTACACCTTAATGTAACACAGGCATCTTATATTGGTAATTATTAAAGCAGGGTGCTGTTGAATAAATTGCATGTTGGAATGAGCCTCTCTGGAAATACCTCTTCCCTGGGCTATTGCCTTTGGGCCTGGGGTTTATTAATGCAAAGGTCCTGGTATTAAGATCATCTGTCTTTAGTGTCCAGTGTGTCAACAAGCAGGGAAGGGCTACGGATCTTGTTTGGAAGTTACCATCTTACCAGTTACTTAAATCCCCTTTGAATTGATGCTTTCTGCAGTTTAAGTCATTAATTCCCGGGCTTAAAATACTTTTCCCTGCCTAAAAATAATCTTAAAATCTTGACAGAATTTATAGAATGTTTCTTTGGTGGGAGAATAGGGATGTGGAAAGAATGGAGAATGGAGTGATCAAGCTGGTGGTGGTAGAACCAAGGAGGGGAGGGAGTTTACTCACAAATGAGAGCTGGATTGAGGGCTTGGCAAATTGGCCTTGAGGCTGAAGAAGGCAGTAGACATACCATTTATCATTTCTCCTTGGGTGGAAATGAGGATGTGACCAGAATACTCACCACAGAGCAAACTACTCTTGCTGTTAGTTTCACATCTCAGGTGTTATCTTACATTTTCTTGGAAACATGCCAACTCAGCTTTCCCCGTTATTCCATTTATTTCTTTGCCTTTTGTAACTGTGTCTGCTTACTGCTTTTCTTTAGAGTTTTAACTCCTTCTGGTCACTGGCAAGTTAATGAAGACTTGGTTTTTGTGTCCATGTGATCTATGCCTGCTTACTTCCATTAGGAAACTTATGAAACTGCTTCCAAGTAATGGAAATGTTTGTCTTTATCATACATATATAACCATATATATCATACATATTTAACCGTATATAGATTGCTTTGTACACAACTGACCCAATTTTGATACCTGGCACCATAAATGATCCCCAAGCCCCAGCAAGGGAGTGATACTTGAATGCAGAAACAGAAGTAAGCCAAGTGTGGTCCAAACAAACAAAAATCAAGAAATTTAAAGATCTTATTAGTGTTTTTATTAGGACTGATTAGAGTACTTTATAATTATATAAGGCATAGTTTTATATGATATAATCTTACATTTGTAATATCATCATTAAGAGTCTACAGTGTACGGCAAGCTCATATATCCTTAGATCATAGCAAGCACTTAACAAGTCATTAGCACATGTTTGTTAAATTAAATTGACTCTATAAACACTAAAGATCTGTAATAGATAATGTAGTAGTGAAATAGTAACTAATTTCTTAGATATTTAATGCACAAATTCATTTCAATACTTAAAATAATGCTTAATGCACATATTCATTTTAATACTTAAAACATCACTTTTTGATACATGACTTAAAAGTATTTATTGTAGAAGTTTGTTTTTTAATAAGGAGAGAAAGAAAATTAAAACAACATGCAAACCTGCTACTATGATATAACAATTACAAATAATTCTATAAATAATTTCCTCACTGTCCATTTTTCTTTTCACAGGTAGTGATTTTTTAAGAACTGATTTATATGTCTATCTAGGTTTGCTTATAAAGTAATTTGGATCATACTTTGAAGCATTATGTGTGGTTTTAGGTCACACCCATCATTGCTCACTGGATTACTCCTGGCTCTGTGAATACAAGGCAAGCACCTCCAGCCCCTGAAATAATAACTTTATATTCCATTTCATTCCATGTTATATCCTTACATTGAATAAATATTCATACCACTATACCAAACACTCTTTTGAGTTCCGTAAATACATCAGCAAATGGTGTTTTGAGTATTTTTCTAAAAATTTAATTTTTTAGTGGCTTAATGTTACTTAATGTTACTTCTCATTTTAAGCTAACTATAAGCCATTTAACATTTAATCACTGTATCACTGTCTTCCGTTCATCATCGATTTGCTCAAGCAGGCACCAGTAACATCTCCATATGACCTGTCTCATGCAAAGTAGAGCCCAAGGGCACCTGCTTGCTCCAGGATCATAAAGAGCCTCAAACCATTCCATCAGGTCATGGGAATGAGGTCTATAATTGCTACTGGTATCTGGCATATCAAATACGACACGGGTAGCTTGCCAGGCTCTGCCGTGTGGGTAGCATACTCTTGTAGTCATCTCAAAATCCAGCATTTATTGATGAACCGTGCGGCCACAAGCAGCCGCACATACCAGGGCGGATTCAAAAGACTGCAGTAGGGTGGATCTCCATGAGCCGGGCTGTGATAGGTGGTCTGCTGGGTGGAGTTCTAACAAGGGGAAGTCCGGGTGTGGAAAATGGAGGCCCTCATGGAGTGGGGGTAATCTGGCTTGTTGTGAGGCCCTGCTGGGGTGGTGGGCCAGGGCTAGAACCTGCCATCCCTCCCGGGCGCCTCATGAGCCACTGGGCACAGGGAGAGCCAGTAGCAGCTCTGCCCCATGTCTGTCTCTGGACCAGCATACCTGGGCCGGATTAAAAAGACTGCAGCAGGGTGGATCTCGATGAGCCAGGCTGTGATAGGCTGGTCTGCTGGGTGGAGTTCTGACCAGGGGAAGTCTGGTCAGAACCTCATCCTGCTTTCATAGGCCCAGGTCTCATCCTGCTTTCATAGGGCCCAGGTCTCTGAGGCGTATGTTAATGCAGGGAGAACAGTGCATCTTCCAAGGAACAATTCTTCTCCGTGTCAAATACAGCATGATGCAACTGACGCCTCCTCATCTCAGTCAGACCAATGATGTCGTACTTGACCTTTTGCGCTTGCACCATCAGATCCTCAATATATGCTTCCGATGCCAGCATACGTGCATTGAAAGTACAGACAGTCATTTTAGTCCTTCTTCGTTTTGGCAGCCTAGGATGGCTGTGAAATTTTATCAGGCACTGCTTGTTCGCCTTTCTTACTGCTGCTGTATTAAGGGCTCTTTCTGGGTCAGGAAAATAAACATTTCTGTTACTGGATTTGGCATATTGAACACGCATCGGACAGCTTGCCAGGCTCTGCTATGTGGGCGCTATATTCACATTACTTTGCGGGGGCTCTCTCAGGAATATTTACAGTAATTTGGAGGTAAATCGTGCGCCATGCAGTGGCCATGCGCAACGGGGAAAGCTATTCATGTTTGGGTTTCACTCATACAGTGTTCCAGCATCCGTCCCTCCACAAGTGCCCATTTCCCACCACCAATGTCCTTAATTCCCTCTTGCTTTTCCATGAATTGTTTGGAAATACCTCTTGAATGGTTTGTTAATTTTCATAGAACATGTTTGTTGATTTGTTTGTTGATTTTTACTGGACATGTAACTGTTCATAAAAGATAAATTTTAATTTGTTTTGCTTTTCTTACCAAATCTATTGAGGTATCATGATTCATGCTAGCATTGGCATTCGTGCTTTATATACAAAGTTACTGCTCTACACCCACCACCAAAGTGACAAATGTCCCTCTTCTCACTCCTGTCCCCTTTTGGTGTCCCCCCCATGCCCACTCTACCACTGTTTGGCAGACTATTCCATAAGCTGCAACTTGGCAGACTCATATCCTAAAATTTCTGAATGCACATGAAGAGACTCATGTTATATTGTCATCAGATATTGTCTATTTTCTGCTTCTTAATTTTTAAATAAGTTATTTTTTAACAAAAGTACCAATGTTATTGTTTTGTACTTGTAATGCTGCTAAACTCTGCTCATCACAAGAGCATTTTTATCCCTCCACCCCAGGGACCCTCCCCACATACCCTGTCGCACTCTCAGGTCATACTTCAGTTGACCATATCTTTGGGGTGTTTTCATTGGAGATTATTGAGCCCTTCCTTTTGTTTTTTTTTACATTCTACATGAAGTAAGATCACCTGGTGTTTGTCTGTTTCTTTCTGACTCACTTAGTATACCATCATCTCCTTCAGTTACTTCAAATTACTTCAGAAGTTGTTTTTCTCATGCTGAGTAGTATTAGTATTCTATTGTATACATCTGCCAAAATTTCTTTATCCACTTACCTGTTGTTGGAAACTTAGGCTAATTCCTGATCTTAACTATTGTGATTACTACTGTAATGAACATAGGTATGTGTATGTCCTTTCAGATTCATATTTTTGTATTCTTGTGGCAGTTATCCATTGATATGCATTATAATTTAGCCCATAGCAAAGGTCCCATGGTCTTTACAATGGCTTTTTGTTGTTTTTTTTCTCATCAGTTATCATATGTTCAGGTGCTCAGATTTAGTAGAGGTACATTAAGCAAAGCAGATGTTCAGTGAAAGTCAAGTGTCCTTCAAATATCAATAATTGCATCCCATGGGCTCCCTTTGACATGAAATCTTCTCTGATATTTAGCACAATTTATTGAGAGAATTCCACTGCATCTTGTCTCCTTATTATAAAAAAGAATCAGATAAATTTAGATCAGCATACCATGTACTATGTACATGGAATGCTGTCTTTGCTTTAATTTTTTATCTAAAAAAGTTATTTTTTGTTTGTTATTTGGCCATTACTGGCTAAGCTTAGGGCTTAATCCTGACTCTCCACTCAGGGATATTCATGGTGATGCTTCAAGGTCTATGGAGTTTTGGGGAATAGAATCTGTGTCGACTACATGCAAGGGAAAGGCCCTACCCAGTGTTCTGTACCTCTAGCTCCTATCTCTGCTTTTAGGTGTATTAATGAAACTGTGCCAAATGGTGTCACAAAAAAGTTTTCATCAAATATTAATAGATTCTTAAATAGTTTACTTTTTGGTTTATATTCTTGAGGCCATACTTGGTAGTGATCAGGGCTTACTCCTTGCTCTACAATCAAGGATCACACCTTGTAGGGCTTAGGGGACCATATGTGGTGCTGTGTCTCAAGATTGGGCCAGTTGTAAGTTAGACAAGTGCCCCACGCCCTAAAGGGTATTTAGTTTCTCAGTGCAAATTTCACAGTACATAGTTTCAACTTATCAAATAGAAGAGACTTTCATTCCTTTATCCAATGTAAATGATATGAAATGCTGTTTAATTCCATTAAAAGTAAAACAAAACCCATATCATTTGTGAAGTTCCCTGTGTTAAGATGCAAGAAAAACTTAAAGGTAGGGTTATAAAAAAATGTTTTTGCTTTAGGTTTTGTTTTTGGAGGGTCACACATGACAATGCTGAAGGCTTACTCCTGGCTTTGCACTACGGATCATGCCTGACAGTGTTTGGTGGGCCATATGTAGTGCCAGGGATCATAGCTAGGACTTTGACATGCAACATAAGCACCCTGTCTATGTACTATTATTCTGGTTCTTTCCTTTATTCCATTTTTAAATTTTATTTTAGTCATCATGTTTTCCCAAACTGGTAGGGGTAGGGATTTGTGCATAAAAGGTTTCAGCACCACACCCTCCACCAGTGTCAGCTTCCCTCCATCACTGTCTGCTTCCCTCCTCCACACTGGCTTATTCCCTTTCCCCAGGCCCACCCCCGCTCAGTGATTAACTTCCTACTAAAGACCAGTGCTCAGTTTCTGTTATCTTTGAGCTTTATTCATCTCCTGACTGTGTTTCTTTATATCCTGGATATGTAATTCTAACTTGACTCTTCTTGATATTCTCCAGATCTATCCATGTAGAGCAAATCACATGATATCATCTTTTCTTATGGCTGAGTAGTATTCTTATTGTGTACCACAAGTTCTTAATCCAGTCATCTGTTCTTAAAAGTTGGGTTGTTTCCAGAGTCTGGCTATTGTGAACAGTACTGTATTGAACATAAGAGTGCAAAACTCTTTTCTGAATAGTTTTTGGGTCCTTGAGGTAGATGCCAAGAACTGGAACTGCTGAGTCACATAGAAGATCAATTCCTGGTTTTTTGAAAAGTGTCATATTGTTTTCCACAAAGGCTGAGCCAGTCGATATCCCCACCAGCAGAGAATGAAGGCTCCTGCATCCATGCCAACATCAGTTATTTTTGTTCTTTGTGAGGTATATATGCATCATTGGCGTGAGATGATATGTCATTGTTTATCATCACATGATGATGTGATGTGAAATAAACACATCATATTTTGATGTGCATGTCCCTGATGGTAAGTGATTCAGAATCTTTTTCATATGACTTTTGACCATGTGATGTCTTCTTTGAGGAAGTTTCTGTTCAAATAGTGGTTGTTTAACATATATGTGAAAAGATATAACCAAAACAATCTATCAAAAACAACTCAAAGAATTGCCTTTCCTCCCATCTATGAATGAAGTTTTCCCTCTTTTCTAGTCACTTCCTTTATTTTATTTTAACTTACTGCATCCTATCACTATCTATCACTATCTTCTCATTCATCATCTATTTGCTAGAGCGGGCACCAGTAATATCTCCATATGTCCTGTCTCATGCTAGTAGAACCCAAGGACATCTGCTTGCTCCAGGAACATAAAGAGCCTCAAACCATTATATTAGGTCATGGGAATGACCTAATATAAATGTTACTGGTATTTGGCATAACAAACACGACACAAGCAGCTTGCCAGGCTTGCCGCGGGTGGCATAGTCTTGAAGTCACCTCTAAATAAAACATTTTTTTTTTTTAAATAATTTTCTTTATTTAGCCACTATGAAATCACAAAATTATTCTTTTTTTTTACACATCTATTGCAAAGGGTCCCAGAGGCATCCAGTGCAGGAACTTCAATCATTTTTTTTAACATTTTATTATACCACCATGAGATATATAATTACAACGTTGTTCACGCTTGGGGGGTTTTGGTCACACAGTGTTCCAGCACCCCCGCCCTCCACCAGTGCCCCTCAGCCACCACCCATGTCCCCAATTCCCTCCCCCTCCCACATCCTGCCTAAATGGCAGGTTCTTTATCTCCTCTCCTCTCCCTCTCTCTCTCCTCCTTCTCCCACACATTGTGGGTTGCACCTACGTACACTTAGAAGCCATCATTTGCATTTTTTGTCTGTATTTAATGCTCAGTTCTATGTTAGTATCAGAACTTTAGACATTTATTCACACATGTTCCCTTCTCTATCTAAACCAACCTCTGACTCCCACATGCTTGTGGTAATTTCCACTTTCGGTAAGATCACCTAGTATATTTATGTCATGCAAATAAATGCAGTCATTCTATGTCTCTCTCTTTCCTTCTGACTAATTTCACTCAACATGATTCTTTCCATATACATCCATTTATAGCAAAATTTCATAACTTCATTTTTTTGTGACAGCTGCATAGTATTCCATTGTGTAGATGTACCACAGTTTCTTTATCCAGTCATCAGTTCTCGGGCATACTGGTTGTTTCCAGGTTCTGGCTATTGTGAACAGTGCTGCTATGAAAATAAAAGTGCAGATTGTGTTTCCGCTGTGTGCGTTTTGGCTTTCCAGGGTATATTCCCAGGAGCGGTATGGCTGGGTCAAAAGGGAGCTCAATTTCTAGTCTTTGGAGGAAAGTCCATATTGTTTTCCAGAAAGGTTGTACAAGTCGACATTCCCACCAACAGTGTATGAGAGTCCCCTTTTCCCCCACATCCACGTCAGCACTTGTTGCTTTTACCCTTTGGATATGGGCCATTCTCTGTGGTGTGAGGTGATATCTCATTGTTGTTTTGATTTGCATCTCTCTGATGATTAGTGATGATGAGCATTTTTTCATATGCCTTTTGGCCATTCGGATTTCTTCCTTGTCAAAGTTTCTGTTCATCTCCTCTCCCCATTTTCTAATGGGGTTGGCTGTTTTTTCTTATACAGCTGTACCAGTGCCTGATATATCCTGGATATTAACCCCTTATCAGATGGGTATTGGGTGAATATTCCTTCCCATTCTGTCGACTGTCTTTCTATCTTGGTCACTGTTTCTTTCGAGGTGCAGAAGCTCTTCAGTTTCATGTAGTCCCATATATTTATATTTTCTTCTAGTTGCTTTGTTAATGGTGTTTCACCTTTGAAGATGTCTTTAGCATCGATGTTGTGGAGGGTTTTTCCTATATTTTTTTCAACGTACTTTATGGATTCAGGTCTGACATTGAGATCTTTAATCCATTTTGGAACTGATTTTTGTGCAAGGTGTTAGACACAGGTCCAAATTCATTTTTTTACATGTAGCTGTCCAGTTTTCCCAGCACCACTTGTTGAAGAGGCTTTCCCTTATTCCAGTTTGGACTCTTTTGCACCTTTATCAAAGATTAACTGATCATGTCTTTGAGGATGGGTGTCAGGATACTCAACTCTATTCCATAGGTCCACCGGTCTGTTTTTATTCAAGTACCACACTGTTTTAATTACTGCTGAATAAAGCATTTATTGATGAACCGCACAGCCGCTTGCAGCCACGTGCCGGGCTGTGATAGTCTGGTCTGCTGGGTGGAGCTGTGGACGAGAGGGAAGTCCGGATGTGGAAAATGGCCGCCCCCCTGGAGTGGGTGGGTCGTCTGGCTTGTTGTCAAGCTCTGCTGGGGTGGCAGGACAGGGCTAGAACCCGCCATGCCTCCCCGGGTGCCTCATGAGCAGCTGGGCACAGGGAGAGCAAAGAGCAGCTCTGCCCCTATGTCTGTGGGTCTCTGGTTCAGAAATACCTGGGCCGGATTGAACAAAAAAAAACTGCTGCAGGGTTGGTGTCGATGATCTGGCTTATGATAGTCTGGTCTGCTAGGTGGAACTCTGACGAGAGGGAAGTCCGGATGTGGGAAATGACTGCCGCCATGGAGTGGGGGCTCGTCTGGCTTGTTGTGAGGCTCTGCTGGGGTGGCAGGCCAGGGCTAGAACCCGCCATGCCCTCCCAGGCGCCTCATGAGCAGCTGGGCACAGGGAGAGTAAGGAGCAGCTTCTGCCCCATGTCTGTGAGTCTCTGGTTCAGAATACCTGGGCCGGATTGAAGAAAAAAACTGCTGTCAGTGAGTCTCAATGATCCGGGCTGAAAGTTACTGCATCCTAGTAACCTAAGTTGCCTCAGTGTTTTTCCCGCCAGAGTGGAATGAGTGAAGAAGCCCTGTCCAATATGTTCCCCTACTTGCTGAATATAAAGGACACATTTAACACTTTTGTAGGGGCTCAAAATCCTATTATGAATGCTCAATTAACAAATGAGCACAGATAAGTGGAGCTGGTGGCCTTGCCTAAGTATTTTTTCTCTCCCTGCTTTCAAATTGAATAATACAGGCATATTTTATAAAAAAGAACAAACTAAGCATTCTTTTATGTCTATTCTATAGATAGAGGATAGAATGTTCTTTTTATGTATCAGACAAAAATAATTCACTAACACATTGCCAAAGACCTGTTTCATCCATATATACCATCATGTATTAAAATTTCACTAGGGCCTGAGTTCAATTCCTGACACAACATGGTCCACCAAACCTCACCTGGTAAAGCCCTGGATGTCCTGATCTCCAGGAGAGTGCAGTGCCCCAATAATCCCCAGCACCTGAGGTTAGCAGTGCATCCTCTAGCCCTTGCATTACAGGTCTAGTTCCACAGCACTTCCAGGAGGGCTCCCCTAGTCTCCTTAGTAACTGCTTGGGAACCTATCCCCTACCATCTTCCCCACCCTACCCCCACCGTCCTTCTCAGATTCTTTAAAGGGGTGGAGTGCTGAAAATTGTAGGAATCCATGTCCTCTACTAAGAATTCACCTTTCAGTGACTTGGGAGATGTGAACACAGGGACAGTTACAGCAAGTCTGGTAAGTGATTCAGTATAAAATGAAGTGTCAGGGAAAGGGAGCACTTATGAGGGAACTCTGCGTTTTTTTTTTTTTTTTTTTTTTGGAACAGTTTGGAGCTGGAAGAAATGTGTTGGAAACCCAGAGAGCCTGCTGAGAGTCCCCACTGTCAGCCACCCCCTGATGTAATGTGGTAAGGGAACACTCCACATGATTAGGGGAAAGGAACATACTTACTCTATCACCAGGCAAGGAGGAGTTCTCAGTCATGAAATGTGCTCATGGCCCAGGAACCTTCAGATTTAGTGGCCCTTCGGTTTTGTAACTTGTTTTATTTTTTATTTTTAGATTGACATCTTGCTATATATGACTCCTGGAGTTCCCTATATTCAAACAATAAAATGGACAAGCAAAAAATAGGTATCAGGAGGGAAAAAAATGTTTGCTTTGGGAAATTTTTGAACACCTGTAGATTTCCATAATTTGCTTTTTCATTGAGACAGCCTGGCAAATGTATCTCATAATAGTATAATTTTTTGATATTGTGCTCTCAGCAATGGGGCGAATCCAGTATAAAAACCATGCTGAGGGTCTGGAGCCATAGCACAGTGGGTAGGGCTTTTGCCTTGCAACAGCCGACCTGGGTTCTATGCCCAGCATTCCATATGGTCCCCGAGCACTACCAGGGGTAATTCCTGAGTGAAGAACCAGGAGTAATCCCTGAACATCACTGGGTGTGACCCAAAAAAGCAAAACAAAACAACAAAAAAATGCTGAAAAATTTCCTTTAAGTTTTGTGTATGGCACCATGTTAGGGTGAGGTCAGTGTTATTTTCTCTAATTCCCACAAAATCTGAAGAGAACATTGAGGGTATGTCCACAGAACTGCAATTCCTCAACAGTGCTTAGAATCAGTATTTGGGGAGAGGAATTATGACCTAATAAATCCAGCTGATTAGTTCTTTTTAGTTGAGTAGGTAATTAATATGGTTTAATTGATCCATTTCTTTTATGGAACAGCAACCAGAACAGTGAAGATTCTAATGGCATTGAAATAATGCACAAAAACGCAAAAAAGACAACTAATAACTCAGATTAATTTAATGTGTGAAGGGCTTGAGTTGCTCTTCCTCAATTTGGGGCAGAGGTCAAGAGCTGTGTGTACTCACCCCAGCTATGTTTTCCATGTGATTTTAAATATGTTCAAATCATTCAGATATTAATTTGGATGTATAAATGCAAGTGGGAGCTGAAATATAAGGTTCTTGAGAGCTTTCTACTGATTGCTGGAAGGTGATGGTGTGATTATCTTGAACAAAACTTTTCACTCTCTAGTAAACTTGGAAATTTTAGCTATCTAAAATAGAACGTTAGTAATTTTTCTCATTATTTCTTGGTTTACTCTCATACCCCGCTCCCTGGCCCTCGCTAATTTATTTTTTCAACTTACCTTTTTTCTTGTGCTCCAATGAAATCATTTTTTGATATATGTGGAATTCTGTGCTTTTGTTGCTGGTTGATCTTATGCAGGGTTTCTTACTGTTTTTATGGTAGCATAATTTCCCACAAGTGAAGTATTATTATACTGCTTTTATGATATAAAGTCTTCCTCACACAAACTCAACAAGATTTAGGTAAGAAGTCAAAATATGGAGTTTTTCTTTGTCAAAGAAAAAGATAGCCATTTCTGGTTGTGTCCCCGTCCCTTTGACATAAATGTCAAATTCTGTATTGCTGTGGCACTTGAAATGGTCTATATACAGTTGAGGAAGCATAACTGTTTACTCATTAATCACTCTGGGCCACCAGTCAAAAATATTTTCTCTGTAAAAATGCCTTCCCTATTTTGTACCAATTAATATTGGATGGAACTCAAGAGTCACAGTTAATCTGTGGCAAAGATTTTATTTGCTGTCAGCACGCAGACATGAAAAATGCTCAATATAATATTTTAATTAATAAAAATATGCTGAGAAGTGTATTTTTCTGAAGTAGAGTTTTATTACACTTCATTACATTTCCAAATTTAATGGACACCATATATTATGTCTTGTCACCATGGGAACCCCGATCAAGACAGGTTTTTTATAGGCTGTTGGATGTAGTTATAAAACTCACAAAGACAAAATTGTTTCTTGTAAGTTGAAAGAAGCTGTGCTCATTTACAGTATGTATAATTTACTGCAAAGCTTGAGGCAATAGAGAAGGTCTTTATTTGATTTAGAGACTAACACTACTTTTTATGAAGCTCTTATGTTTTAATTATTTCAGGCCTATATTCATAAAGGCGTAACTTGGTTTATTATGAAAATAAATAAAAAATACAAATACTATATGATTGAAAAGGACAAATTATTTTTATCACTACTTATAAATATTTCTTATAAAGTAAAACACCTAAAAAATTACCGACTAAATAAAAAGTAGGAATTACAAATGGCAAATAAACCCTGAGAGCCAGCTTTAATAACCATCAACATTATTTTATCTATACTTCTGCTACCACCATTTATTATAAGGCATTTTAAATTAGAACTCAGGTATCTTATCATTTTACTATCAAGTACTGCAGAAGGCATCTTAAAAGGGAGAGGTGACCAAAAAAAAAAATGAATACTGAGCAACTTCTTTTTCACTTTTTTTTTTGTTTTGTTTGGGGGCCACACCCAGTGGATCTGGGTTAAATTGTTGATTTAATTCAATTTGGGTTGAATCTGGTTAAATTGTTTCTTAAGATTCTACAGCATTTTCATAGTTAAGAAAAGTGTCTATTTTCTTACTTGGAAGTTAGACAAATTTCATATTGCTCTCTGATGGTTTGCCCCAAACAATTTATTCTAGCCATTAATACTTGCGGTTTTAAAAGTTAGCAATGGTGCTAATTTTCTCATCAACGAGCACTTAAAATATTCAAAGTTTCTAACTTGAGCCAGGGAGCTAGCTCAGTGGTGAGGATGGGCTACTTGCTTAGTAGGCACTGGGCTCTACTTCCAGTCTGGGTCTGCACACGATGCTCCCCACCTTGCACACCAAACCCCAGCATCTGGAGGCCCCTAAGCACTGTAAGGTAGCCCTGGTGGTCCCAGGCATTAGAGGTCTGGGCACCTCACATCCTCAAGCCCGGCATTGATTTTCTCAGTAAGGCTGGCTCTTCTGAGAGTGGCCCCTTGGCCTCCAGGGAAACAGCTTGAGAGACATCCCCCAACTCCTCCCTCCACCTCCCACACACCTTGCACCCACTTCCAAAGTTCCCAACTAGTTCCCAAGTAACTCTCCAGTTTAGCTTCAAAATGAGCTTTCTGCCTCTCAAAGATATCATGCTAGGAGAGGTGTGGCAGACTTCGCAACACATGGGTAACTGTTTTGCCTTCCCTCAGAGGCCTTGCTCCACAAGGAATCTTCCCGGGGATTTCTTGGTGAGCAGACAGGCAAATGCAGGGCTTTTAGGGCAAAATAAAGAACTAACCGCCTCTTAGGGGCACTGATTCCTTCCTTGTCCCCAAGGCTAATAACTTCCAGGAAGGATCTTTGGCACTCTCTGCCCCTAGGAATGCAGCCTGGTTTACTTTCAGGGCCAGTGTTGGTTGTAATGGGACCACAGACAGGGGCAAGCAAGCTGTATACTTAGAGTGGCAAAAGGCTGTTGTGGGCAAAGGGAGGAATTCACAGCCACTTGACTGAAGTGGTTGACTGCTCTGTAGGTTTGGTGGTTATTCATTTGTTTACTCTATTACTTTTACTTATTTGTTTTGTTTTAATACCTGGGAGCAGTGAATTACTCTGCTGTAAGTGAAATTTGCAAATGTAACAAAGCAGCTCTGGATCTGGTTTTTTGCTGTCAAATTGAGCTGGAAATTGGAGCCACTTACTAACAGCGTGACCATAGCAATTTACTTCAATTATCCGAGCTTCCTATTTACAGCTTATAGCATGGCAAACAGTAATAATATCAACCTAGTGGCCTTGTGAGGATGCAACTGAAAATTTTTATGGAATATTTATTACCAAACCCTCCTACGCCTTCAACACTATCAATACTAGAAACTATTGATAATAACTAGTAATGTCATATGCAATAAGAATATTTAATAATAAAGGTGATTGAAGAGAATGACAAATTTATGACCCTATTACTGAAAGGGAAGATGATGCTTACTTAACTTTTCATCTTGATAAAAATGCATAATTTTTTCTTCTTAGCCATTTGTAAATATATGATTTGGTAGTGCTTAACACAATTCAACACATGTATATATCCACATTGCTCAGCAGCTGCATAATGTTTTCATTTAAAGAAGCTGAAACTCCAGGGTCAGAGCACTAGTACAGTGGGTAGGGCATTTGGCTTGCGTCCCATCAACTCAGATTTGATGCCTGGCATTCCATTTGGATCCCTAGAGCCCCATGAGAGGTGATCTCTGAGTGGAGAGACAGGAGCAAGCCTTGAGCACCTCTGGATGTGGCCCCAAACTCAAACCAAACAAACCAAACAAACAAAAAGCAACTCAGATTCCTGGGTCTAGAGATAGTGGTGGGGTGGAAGCTTTGAGTTCCTAGCCCCCAGCACCCATGGTCTGGGAGTGACTCCCACACAAAACTTACTTGAGGCCCCTTGATTATAGCTGGTGTGGTCCAAAAACTATGAGGAAAAGAAAGAAGAGGACAAATTCCATCCCCATTAAATAATTAAAAAAATCTTAAAATTGGATTTGCAGCAAAATTGCTGATTATACAGAGACTTTTGCATGTATACCACACCCATTTGTCCCTTTCATTAATATAACATTAGCAGGGTGCATTTGCTGCAAGAAAAGGTGTTTATGCGTTATTTTTAATAATTTGAATTTTTGCTCTATTCTGATTTTTTAAAATTTTTTACCAAATGCTCCCAGTTTTGTTCCAGGATCCCAGGGTTCAACATTACATTTAGTTTTTATTTCCCTTTAGATGCTTTTTTAGCTGTAATGCTTTCTCAGACTTTCCTTGTTTCTGATTATATGGTCAGTTTTAGGGATTACTAGGTTAGGTATTCTGCAGAATGCCTTTTACTTGGGATTTATCTGATATTTTTTTCATGGTTAGACTCTGGTTAA
>JAJIBD010012017.1:0-33890 GCA_021461705.1 Cryptotis parvus
GCCTTCTTCTCCAACCGAACCGTGGGGAAATGTGTCACTCCCTAGCCCATGCCCAGAGGTAGGAAATAAATTCCAATCATCCCAGCAATAGAAACATTTATCGCTCATCTTTCAAAGTCAAAGAGAATATTTACAAAATAGAGTGGCATTGCCAGTGTTGAATGGTCCCTTAGAGTCACACAGGAAATAGATAATTTATGGAATCTACAAATGGAGCAAAAGGCTGTTTCGATCCAAGCTTGATTCTATACATTAAAGAATCTCTAAACATTTATCTATTTTTGTGTATTCAATTTATAAATTAACAGGGAAAGTAACTTCATATAAAAACATTTTATAAAAGTAATCTAATTCCTAGGTTTTAGCTTGTTTTTTATTCTAAAAAAGAAAATTCATTTTCCAGATTTTAGAAAATAATACTTTAAATCAGAAATGATTTAGTCATGAGAAGATTGGTTTACCTATAGCTATATAGTTTTGTCTAACAATAAATTAATATTGTTTAATAATATTTAAAGTTTGAAATAATCAATTTCAAATCAAAATTTGCCTGCAACTCAATGAAATCTTTCCAAGAACTATAAATTATCATCAACTTATTTACATAAGGATTAAGCAATGTGTATTAGGACATGTTAAGTTGAGGGTTAGTTTCAGGATGGAAGACGGGCACCCAGACCCCGGGTTCACCACATTCTTTATTCAACACATTAAAGTGAAAGAAATAAAGTCAATTTGTAAAAGTCCCTCAACAGAAAGATAAAGGCTGAAGGGGAATAGAAAGCTATAGCAATTATTCTGAATGCCAATGTATGAATGGCATGGGGTGCGTGTTAAAATTGGCTGGAAAGTAGTTGTGTCAACCGTGGGTGCTGGGGCAGCGGGAGAAGGACTAGAGGCAGAGCTGGGCAGGCTGAGGAGACAAAGCGTGAGAAGGAAGGCCGGGAGAGTGAGGCCTGCGGAAGGAGGGCCGTCGCTGCTCTCCTAGGCGGACAGACAATGGGAAGAAGTTAAATGGATCAGAACTCTGACCAAAGTCTGGAGAAGTCCGGGGGAGCAGGGGCTTCCAAAAGAGGTGCACCCTCGGGGAGGTGTGGCTGTCTCTGGGGGGCTTACAAAGCTGAGAAGGATCTTCCGGGACTGAACAGCACTTATGAAGCACCAGGTTGCCCAAGGATTGCCCCAGGCTTGGCTCAGGGTTGGCCCAGGTTGGCCCAGGGCTGATTCAGGGGCTGAAGCACGTAGAAGGCCTCACTCCTTTGAAGGCCAATCCCTGAGGGGGCGCAGCAACTTCAGAAGGGGATGCGGATGAGTGTTGGCGCACACCCTGGCTTGGGGACTTTGGGTGTCTCAAGGGAAGCATGTGAGACCTGAGGTTTCCAAGCCAGCTTCTCTTCAGAAAAGGATAGGCCAGAAAAGCAGCACTAGGCCAATGGAGGGCTCCGAGGACAAAGGCAGGGACTCCAGAGAAAATGGGACCAGCCGGAGGGGCCTCGTCAGGTCATGGTGAAGTCTGTTGGCCTGCTCCTGAGGTGAGGAAGTGACAGCGTAACCCAAGGACTCAGCCGCAGGAAGTAAGGACAGGGTCGGGGACCTCTTTTGCTTCCACAGATATTCATTGCTTAGATCTTCCAACTATGGCACTGAGCCCCTTCCCGCAAACGCTTCTTACTGCCTGAGCTTTCAGATGAGTTGGTGGAAGTTAATAGAGCAAGTTCCAAGATTTTCCATTTGCTCTGTCTCATTTCTTTTCCACTGAGTTCCCAGCATTACCTCTTTCCCTTTCCTTGCTTTTTGTCATAGTTGCTAAGTTGAGCATTTTATTTTATGGAGCTTTCCACTATCTACTCACAATTTCAACGACATTAAACTATCTTGCACACTTTCTTTTTCATAATTTTTACTTTTACTGGAGGAGCTTTCCAAATTATTCACTTTACTATAATTAGAAGTAAAAATTCTGAATCATTTTTCTAGGGGCCATGGGACTGAGGGAGCAGCTGTTCTCAGTTCTTGTCCCTGGCTCTGAGTTTTGGGATCACTTCTGAGAACTTCAGTGCTCAGGGAACAGTCCTGGCAGGGGCTTGGGGACAATATGGGGTGCCAAGGTTTGAACCCAGGTCAGCGTGTGCAGAGTAAGCATCCTACCACTACAGAATCTCTTCTACCCCCTCCAAATCATTGTCAAAGGTTGGTAGATGTCTAATCCCTGTTAGTGATTTCTCCTATAATTTGCTGAAAGTGAGACACAGTACATCAAATGTGTAGTAATAAGTGGATAAGATAAAAATTGGTATTTTTCTCCAGTATTGCATTTATTCTGTAAGTGTTTATTTATTAAAAGTCTGGCTTTTATCATTCAGGGATTAGACATTTGGGAACATTCAGAGATAAATAGTTCACAGATACTTCCTCAGTGAGTTCAGGAATGAGAAACCCAATGTAAAGAGTTGATCAAAATCACATACAGATTTAGGATTTAAGCACAGTTACCTGAAACATAGGTAAAAGACAATATTTCAGAGACAGAACAGCCAGGGCTGAGAAGAAAATGGGAGGCCCCGTGTCAATGGAAAATCGCCCAGAGTGACAACATCACGCGCTCTACCAACCGCCTGCCACTTCCGAAATCTGTCAGTCCTCCCTGATGCCGAAGCCTTGGGATTCCGCCCCATGGCTTTCCTTGGGCCTGGGCTCCTGGCCAGGGAACCTTTGGGGAGGGTTTCCTTTTAATTTACTTATTTATCTTGGGGGGGCAAAAATGACTGTCTGTACTTTCAATGCACATATGCTGGCATCGGAAGCATATATTGAGATGCATCGGATGGTGCAAGCGCAAAAGATCAAGTACGACATCACTGGTCTGACTGAGATGAGGGAGGCGTCAGTCGCATCATGCTGTATTTGACACCAGAGAAGAATTGTTCCTTGGAATTTGCGGCCAAAAAGAGGCATCGGTGGCTTTGGTGTCCTTGTAAACACGAACATGGCCGTCAACATTGATTCATTTGAATGCCTAACAAACCGGATAGGATGATTACACTTGAAGAGATGTGGCCCACTGCCAGCAATTTCTATCTTTATTGTCTACGCACCAACATCCACATACAAAGGAGATGAAATTGAGAAATTCTACATGGAACTGGAGAAGTTCTATAAAAAATATCACACCTTCTACAAGATCATAGTTGATGATTTTAATGCCATGATAGGATCGAGATGATCGGCTGAAGAACTCCACATCGGGACCCATGGCCTAGAATGGAATGAACAGGGTGAGAGACTATCTGAGTTCATCATGTCCATCAAGACCATTCATGGGAACTCACAGTTCCAGAAAGCTGAAGTGAAACGTTGGACATGGGAATCTCCTGGCGGACAGTTCCACAATGAAATTGACCACATCATCTTCAATCAACGGTTTTGTCTGACCGATGTTGCTGTCATCCCCAAATTCCAAACAGGATCGGACCACCGTCTCCTTCATACAAAATTCTACTTCCCGCAACGAGGAGAAAAGGCTGCAAAGTTTAAGAAGAGAACTCCCCAGAACAACCACCAACTGGGAACTCTTTGGCATCATTGCAGCAACATGGGAATATACCACCATTGACAACATTGATGAGGAATACAACCGACTGGTTCAGCACCTCCATGATTGTAAGAAGAATGCCGAGAGAGAGAAAGACACAAAAGGATGCCTGTCTTCAGAAACTCTCGAGCTCATTCGCCAACGTGGCAAGGAGAGAACCTCAGGAGACCAAATGCTAACGTCCAAGCTTGCTAAACGGTGCAGAGAAGCGATAAAAGAAGACCTCAAAAACAGAAGAGCAGAAATATTGGAAGATGCAGCAGAATCCGGGGAAAGCATTCGCACTGCCCGCCTGTCCTTCACCAACTATAAGACCAAGATGACTGCCCTTCGATGCCCTGATGGATCTGTTACATCTTCTAGAAAGGCAATGGAGAAGATTATCCATGACTTCTACTCAAATCTCTTTGTTAGCCACATCCACTTGCCCACATACCAAATTCCACAGGATGGATATGTCATTCCCAACGTTCTCCCTTCTGAAATCTGACATGCCATCTAATCAGTAAAGAAGGGAACAGCACCAGGCCCAGACAAAGTCAGACCCGAATACCTGAAGAATCTGCCGTCGGTGCTCATCAATACACTAGCTTGGCTCTTCACACGCTACCTGTCCGAATGCAAGGTACCCTCCCAATGGAAAACCAACAGGACAGTTATACTGTTCAAGAAGGGAGGCATTCACAACATGAGCAACTGTTGCCCCATCTGCCTGTTGTCCATCATCTACAAGCTGTTTACACGAGTCATCCTGAACAGGATTGGCAGAACACTAGATGAAGGACAACCATGCGAGCAAGCTGGCTTCCAGAAAGGATTCAGCACAATCGGCCATATCCACACAGTAACCAAGCTCATCGAGGTTTGTAGGGAGTACAAGATGCCACTCTGTCTCACTTTCATTGATTTACAGAAAGCCTTTGATTCTGTGGAGACTGAAGCGCCATCGAAGCCCTAGCCAAACAGAGTGTTCAAACCCACTACATCATGATCCTTCGTGAGCTGTATTACGGATTCACCACCAGGATCTCACCATTCTACAAAGAAGTGATCATTGATGTCAAAGAGGGGTTCGACAGGGTGATACCTGTCGGGGGAATGCAGCCGGGGCCCCGACAGTCAGGGCAGAACTTCTCTTCTACCTTGGGAGGCCGCCGGAGAATAGATGAAAACTCCGAGTCTGGTGCAGTTCCAAAAAATGGCTTTTAATGGTACAAAAGCTCTTCCACAGCACTCCAATATAATGAACAAACTCTGGTCTTAACTTAGACCATACAAAAGAGCCTAAGTCTCCCACTAAAGAGAGAGGCTCTCACCCGAGCTGAGTCCTACCCAGAAGAAGGAGCAAAAGGCCAAAGAGCAAAAAGCCAAAAGCCAAAAGCAAAAGGCTGAGGAACCAAAAGCCGAAAGCTAAAAGGCCCAAAAGGTAGAAGTAAAAAGTGAAGGGGCTTCAAGTCAGCCCCCTTATATACACCAAAGTAATCCAATCGGGAGGGTCATGTCAACAAAGAACTCCAAACAGAGTGTAGTGCCACACCCTATTGCAGCTATAAACAAAGGTTATGCCAAGGTCTAATCCTTCCTACCAAGATTATCTCTTATTTAAAACACTGGAGAGAGGGGCTGGTATAAAGTAATACATCTTAACTTCATGAGCTTCATGTAATCTAGATGGTACCCACAAGGTCCTTATTATTATTATCTGCACCGGGGTGATTCTGAGTATCTTATTCTCATGTACTGAAAGGGTCACACTCGCCTGCTTAGAGCAAACTAGTATGATCCTTCCTATAGTCTTCCTATAGTCTCAGCGTAGCCAGGGTGGTAGTCTCCTGGTAAATTCTAACTGTCCCACGCTGGGTGCAGGGGGGTATAAAGAGGAGCTGTGCCCAATCTAGAAAACATAGAAGTCTTAGTAGATGTGTAAGTCAGAAGTTATTCAATCAAGGTGACTTCTGTAACTGCCACGCCCTCTAGCAGTGTTTACATAGGAGAGAGGTCTCATTAGAATGAACCTTGACTTAAGTAGATTAAGCTGGGAGTGGGCAAAACAACAAAACTCCCAGAATAGCAAAACCGGTCCTCCAACAGATACCATTTCACCAAAACTCTTCAGCGCCACCCTTGAGAACATCATGGGACAGTTAGAATGGGAAGGAGTGGGAGTGAAGATAGATGGCTAGCAACTACACCACCTCTGCTTCACTGATGACATTGTTCATCAGTGAACAAACATTAGCCAAGCGGCACAAACGCTGGTTGACTTCGACCGAGAATGTGGAAAGATAGGTCTACAGCTGAATCTGAAGAAAACTATGTTCATGAAAAAATGAACTAGTTCCTGAGGCCCCATTCACTCTCAATGGAACATCTCTGAATGCAGCAGTTATGTGTACCTAGGTCAAGAAGTCAACATGATGAACGACCTCAAACCTGAGCTGAGCAGGAGGAAGAGAGCAGTTTGGAATGCCTTCAAAGGCATCGAAGAAATAGCTAAAAGGACAAAGAACCTCTTGCTCCGGGCACATCTCTTCGACTCCACCATTCTCCCTGCATTACCATACGCCTCCAGAGACCTGGGCCCTACGAAAGCAGGATGAGAATGCTATTCGGGTCTCCCAGAGAGGAATCGAAAGAGCTATGCTTGGAATATCACGCCTCACTCAAGTGAGATAAGGAATCCGTATTTCTGACCTCAGTCGCTATTCCAGAATCAGGGACGCTGTCTCCTTTGCCAAGGCATCGAAAATCAGATGGGCTGGACATGTAATGCTATTTGGAGACAACCGCTGGACTAGAGCCGTTACTGTCTGGATCCCACGGGATGTCAAAAGATCACGTGGCCGCCCACCTACATGATGGTCAGATTTCTTTGTCAAGACCCTGAAGGAATGGTTTGAGGCTCTTCATATTCCTCAATCAACCAGATGCCATTGGGCTACATTGGCACATGATAGGGTCCAATGGAAATGTTACTGGTGCCTGCTCGAGCAAATCGATGAATAACGGGATTCAAGAGATCAAGTGAAGTGATCAAGTGATATTGGGTTCCATACCCAGCAGTGCTCAGGAGCTGCTTTGGAATCAGTGCATTAAACGTCCTTAACTTTTCATCACATCTTTGATCCTAAATGTCTCCAAAGAGCTTGGGGGAACTAGTCATACCTGGGGAGAGACCTGAGGGTTCCAAGCCAGCTTCTCTTCAAAAAAGGCAGCAGGAGTTCACGTATATTCTGTACATGAGTATATTCTGTACATGAGTATATTCTGTACATGAGTATATTCTGTACATGAGGTCCTCTGTGCCTTGGGCCCTGGGCATGCCCAGGTGTGGCTCCCTGTTACCCCCCAGTCCCAAAGAGCTGCTGATCCCTGCTCCCTGAGCAGCCAGCACCCTTGGCCCCTAGCATGGAGCTACCACCTTGTAGACATCCAAACCTGCTTCCCTGACCGTTCACAGCCAGCCAGCAGCCACCAAAGTGAGCATCCACAGGTGCCGTCCAGGGGACACCAGAGTCTGAGAAGTCACCCCCCTTCTCTCTTCTCCTGGATTTTATGCATATCCCCCACCCCCATTAGTCGACTCTGTTTCTGTATCAATTAAACCATTATTAAACATGGGCCTGTGTCTCTCTCTCTCTCTCAAGCATGTGGTCACTCTGACTCTTGGACTGCATCCTGGTCCTTTGAGCCCGGTGAATTGCGTCTGAGTTTAGTCACGCCCAGCAGGATGGAGTCAAGAGCCTGGAGTCAGGGTCTCAGCCCTGACAATAATTCAGAGACAGAACAGTCAGGGCTGAGAGGGAAAGGGGAGAACCCCCACATCAAATGGAAAATGCGTCCATCCAAAAAGGTTTTTCTCTGGTGTCCCCACCCTGTCCTGCAGACTGTCCCCAGGATCATGCTATGTAGAGCCCCTCGTTTGCACAATTAGCCACCTTGGAATATCCCCAGGCCCAGCAGTGCCCTGGCCCCAGGTAGGGAAATGCTGCTTTTTCTTTCATGTCTTTTTGGGTCAGACCCAGCAATGCTCAGGGGGTCCTCCTGGCTCTGCACTCAGGAATTACCCCTGGCAATGCTCAGGGGACCCTATGGGGTGCTGGGGATCGAACCCTGGTCGACTCTGTTTCTGTATCAATTAAACCATTATTAAACATGGGCCTGTGCTCTCTCTCTCTCTCAAGCATGTGGTCACTCTGACTCTGGTTAGCTCTGGTTAGCTGCATGGAAGGCAAACGCCCTCCCTGACGTGCTTTCACTCAGCCCCAGAAATACTGCTTAAATCTCAACTGTTGTCTGCACTGAATCTTCCCTGCGGTTGAGTCATTCTCCTGGAAACTATATATAAAGCCAGTAATGTCTCCAGTGTAGCGCCTCCATCACGCCCATCTGCAGGAAAGGCAAAGGGAAGCTGGTGAGATGCTGGCTCCTACCAACATTAACTGATTGGCCTGAAATCTGTGAAATTCTTGCCTTCTGTTTACATTTCACCCAGGATGCAATTCTACATGATGGAAGGCTCAGCTCTGGGTCATAGGATAAAATGAAGTTAGAACCACAATATAATATTACCACGTTAAAAGTCTATGTACTGTCAAAATACATGAGCATGAGAAAACGCTCTTTCCAGACGGCACCGAGATCTTTTCACAGAGTAAATAGCATGTCAGTTGGTCCCTCTCTTATGAGTAAATATTAGACGAGAAGAAAGCAGTGTGAAGAACAGGCTGGACCACATGAACCAGCTGAGCAAGATCCTGTGCCTTTAATAGAGAGCAAGAAGCTGTGATCAGCATATTGCCACATGACACTGGGGAGTGAGTAAAACTCAGCGCTAAGGTCAGCGAGGAACCTGCTGCATAGGTTGGAGAGTTCTCAGCAAATGGGCCCGGTTCTCCCAGAGCTCTCCTGGACAGCACGCTGCATCGCCTGTGAGCATTATAACAGACAAGGAAATACAGAAGCCAGGGGGTGTCTGACAATGGACACACTGTCCTGGAAATAGCAGTGGCTGCAGAGAAAATGCAATGAATGGTCTATTTAGCCATTGGAATTACTGATATTTCTGTAAACACAAAAGCTGTTTTTAGATGTAGTTTCAGTCTCAACATGGTTGATCTCCAGATTTCATCTTCGTCTGGTTGATTATCTATCTTAATATGGTTGGTCCCCAAGCATTCGTCAATAAGAGGGCACACTCTGCTAGGCACGTGAAGATCTTCACTGAACCTGAGAAGCAAAGGAAAACTGCAAACATGAACATTAGTGCTTGAAATCACCAAAATAACACAGCATATTAAAAAGACACCACAGATTTGCAAGATCCTAGCGAGCTTCTAGGAAAGCTAAGGGCAGAATACAAACATGGCACGGACAGTTTTCCAAGCACAGAGAGAGGGCAGGTTTCAGACTGACCTCATAAGGTTACCTGGGGTCATTTCAGAATAGAGGATCTAGAGGTCAGCAGGTCAGCACCAAGCTGTGCTGTCAGGGGTCATGATTCTAAGCGTGAGCTTGAGGGGCTCCTCCTGTGATTCCTGGCCAGGATAGGTCTGATTGGTTGCTATTTTTTCCAAAATGGAAAAAGATATAAAAATCTACTATGTTCTTATCTTGCAGAAACATTGGTTACTATTTTTTCCAACAGAGTCTTCGACTCCTTTAAAAGATATTTTTCCAGTGGGAAACTCGATGTCAGCATTAATTACAGTTTATTTCCCTACTAATGACCCTCCAGAGGAGGTGCCATTTTAAAATATTTACAATGACTAAGGACATGGAAAACAATCGGGAAGTTATTCGCTAAGCAGTAAGAAGGAGGAGATACAGTGCAATAACCCTCGAGCATTTGATCTCAGGTGTCAGAGCTCGGGAACTTTCCCAAGGTTTGGTCTTCCTGCTGGTCACTGGACTTTTTATGGACAGTAACAGGACACACTTCACTTCATTTTCTCTGCATTTTGGTCTCTGATTCTACGCCAACTACTTTACTTTTTGTTTATCCAAATGAAAACAAACGTTCAATCTCTTCTCATTTACGGCATTTTGGGTTACGAATAATACTAGATTATTTTAAGAAGTGATCAAAACCTACTATAGTTAGGGAAGAAATTGATTTTCCTGTGTATGCACGTATATAGGTATGGTCTAGGCACACACATTTATATGTGCATTTGTTCTAAACAAATCTATGTACATACTTTGGAGGACAGTATTATGAACGTTGTGTACTTAAATTGTTTTTTTTAAATTACACATTTTGAAAGTGGTTCAGCTTTCCTAGAAATACTATTATGAATGGAAAGTTCTTAATGTTTGGCAGCGTGTGTTGGTCAGAGGTAAGCAGCCCAAAATAGAAGCTGAAAGGAAGGGAAAAGCTTCCTGGGCTCTGTGCTTTATTCTCTCAAAGAACCTCCCATTAGCGGATAAAGTCCTTCAGGACAAAAGCCAAAAAAAAAAAAAAAAAAACTGAACTGAGCCTTACCCTGTCCACTTTCTATCTGAAAACTAACCAAAAATTCAAAGACCAAAAGCCACCCACTCGTGTCAGATAGAAAATTTCAACTAGAGCAGTGACGCTGAAGCCCAACTTTCTCACTTTGGATTCGGAAGATCACCTCTCTCTGCCCCTTCTCAGACTGTCATTTGTTATTATTAGTCCTTTCCATTTTTACTATTTCACGGTTAAGTGTCCTTCCTCAGAAACCCTCATGGAAATTTTTTTCTGAGAACCACAATTACAACTCTCATCTGTTACAACTTTCTCTGCATATATCATAAGTGCTTTCGGTATGATAATGTAAAACTATGATAATGACAGTATTGAAACAAAAATGGGTATGATGAGGAATCGAGCGCAATCAGAATACCACCACGGCCTAGCTCCTATACTCTCAATTAGATGGGGAGGAGAATATTTTTAGACTCTCCTTTCACCAAGAAGATATGACATCCAGGCAGAAGGGAAAAAGGACAACTTCATTTGAAGTAAGTGTTTAAATATTTCATAATGACTATAATAAAGGAACAGAGGTAACCTTGATAGAGTTTGCTGCTCTTGGAGCAATTCTATATGGCTTTCTAAAGAGAAATGCATATAATTCCACAGTTAATGATGATTTATGTTTATAACTATTTAGAATACTTTTGCTTTCATTTGAAAAAATTAACATGTGCATCCCATTGAAAAACCTAACCCAACACTCCACTCCCAAAGGGGGAACTAAACCATGATTTTCAGTATAATAAATCATGCTCAATCTAAAGTCAAACTTAATTGCAGATAGGAAGTGTTTTTATATTCATTGAGAGAAATACTTGAAAATTTTGTAGTACAAACAAGCATAGTGAAAACAAGTTATAACCGCTTCATCAAAATTTGCCAGAAAGCTTCCAATAATACACTGATTTTTTAGCCTTAACATTGATTTATTTTCACTTGGTCTATATCTCCCAGTCCATTTCAATATTCATTAAAATTTCATATGCAAATATACATCACTGAAGCTCATTTAATATAATCACCAAGGTTTTATAAATAGTTGGCCCAGAAAATAATCAATTCTTGACTCTGGTTACCAGTAATAATAGTAAAATAGATGGAAAGTTTTCCATAGAGACCTAAAAGGACAAATGTCTGTGTTGGTATTGATGGAATTACTCCTTGTGGATATGAGTTAGTGAGTC
This sequence comes from Cryptotis parvus, assembly GCA_021461705.1. NCBI lineage: Eukaryota > Metazoa > Chordata > Mammalia > Eulipotyphla > Soricidae > Cryptotis > Cryptotis parvus. The sequence continues at coordinate 11,279 of JAJIBD010012017.1, forward strand.
AAACCTCACTGCTAACCCTCAATTCCAAATTGCCAGAATTCACTGCACTCAGCCTTCTGATGGAGTTTTCTGCACATTTCCTATCCTTGAACTCAACATCAGCCAGTTAAAAACCCTGAAGACAGGGGGGATAGTTGAGGGAGTTGGACATTTGCTTTGCATACAGCCAACCCAGGTTCAGTCTCCAGTACCACATACGGCACCCTAAGTACCGCCAGGAGTGACCCCTGAGTATAGAGCCAGCCCCTGAGTCTCATCCTGTGCCCCAGAAAATGTGAGTCATAAGTAGAAATTAAAGTTTTCTCATAATTGTATGATTAAAGGAGAAAGGGAAATAGGATTCTGTTGTCATAGTATTGAAACAGTATATTCCAAATACTTTCAATATATGATACCTATATGATACCTATATGAAACCTATATGAAACCTCGAGTATTTATGTATTCTTCCTCTCCTTGCCCAAACTAAACAGTGTGTTTCATGTTCCATGGAGATCCCTCAGGTACTGGGAATTCCAGGAACATCCGGGGGCCAGGGACCAGGGATGGAAGAAGAGGGTCTGTTTCAGGAGCTGGTTCCTGAAAAGGGCATCACAGAAGAAAAGAGCTCTCAACTTGGGGCACAACGACCTTCGTCTGCCACTGACCGCCTCAGGACACGGTAGCAGCTTAGGGTTTCCTGTTAGGCCTGGGGGAAGCCCCCTCACCCCAGCAGAGCAGGGAGGAAGTCAAGAGCACTGGTGCTAGGAAGATGGAAAGACAAACTCCCTTGAAAACCAGATTCCCTCTGAGACCTACACAGGTGACAGTCCCCAGAGCACACAAGCCTGACTTCAGGGAGCCTCATCTTGCCAAAGAAAGTGCACAGATGCCAAGAGCTGGAGTTCAACTGATCGAATGACTGACCCTCCTGGAGAGGCCTGGAAGCTCTTCGGAGATGCTTCCCACTAGGTCAGCTACAGTACCACCTGTAGGAGGAAGAGATCTGCAGTAAGGCAGGTCCAACCTGTCCCTTGTGGGAGGCGAGTAGGAGGGACAGCAGAGGGAGTCACTCCAAGTCTCTGGAGTCAAGGCTTCGTCTCTATAGGAATATGAGTCAAAGAGGATGTAGGGAAGTGAGTGCCGCAAAGGGGAGCTCTGTGGTGTCGACATGAATGCGAGGGAGAAGGCAGAGGGAACACTGGGAAAACCTTTCCAGCAGGTCCTGTGACTGCCCGGCATTGCAAGTGGACAGATGGGGAGACCGGGCTGCTTCTCAGCTGGTTAAGGGGATGGTAAAGCCCTACAGTAATTAAATAAAAGAGTTGCAAAATGACAGATTAGGTCAGTGAGTATAAGGAGAAGAATCTGGGTGGCAGACTGGGGATGAAAGATGGGAAAGGCTGGAGAGGCATCAGTGGCAGACATCAAGATTCTGGGGTCTGCAGCCCAGGCTGAGACTTCCTGCCACCGTACAGGCCAGTGTCCCCATAGGAGCTAGGAAGAACAGCCCTGGAAGAGAAGTCCCCTGTCATGGAAACGGAGGAGTAGGGAGAGAGGGGAGTCTTCGGGCTGCAGGAGCAGAGGAGAGAACTAGGCAGGAAGCTGAGAGGTCTGTGGCCACATTGGCCTCCAAATGTGGCAACACCCACTAGATTGTGGCGGAGATTAGGAGGTGATCAAGACAGGAAGGGAGCCCAGTGCAGTGCAGAATGGTTCTGAGCTGTCACCCGCTTGAGCTGGATCCTTAGGGTGAGGATAAAGAATTCATTCAGAATGAGTTCTAGAACCTAGACTGAAGATTAACAGTGAGACCCATTCGAAGTGAATGTCACTGTGTCATGTAGCTATGCTAGCTTCATTGTTCTAAACATGCTTAGGAACTTTATACTTTCAGATCACAGCTAGAAATATCACAAGTCTTGGGAACAGTTAAAGAACCCAGAGTCATAATAGATTGGGGGAAAAGTTGTGCTACTTAGGTGTGTATCAACAAATCAAATAAGTTCCTTTTGATTCTTCCTGGGTAATTATTAGTTACTTCTGAAGCTTCATCTCTGCAGCCAAGGTACAAGGTGATAAAAGTGGGACTGGTGCGACATCAACGGGTAGAGTGTTTGCCTTGCATGCAAACAACCTGGGTTTGATCCCCGACATCCCATATGGTCTCCCGAGCACCTACAGGAGTAATTCCTGAGTGCAGAGCCAGGAGTAACCCCTGAGCATTGCTGGGTGTGACCCCAATCACTTATATAACTCATAACACTTGTTTTCCCGTTGTTCATCGATTTGCTCAAGAGGGCACCAGTAATAATATCTCCATAAGTCCTGTCACATGCTAGTGTAGCCCAAGGGCATCTGCTCACTCCAGAAACATGAAGAGCCTCAAACCATTCCTTCAGGTCATGGAAATGAGGTCTATAATTGATACTGGTTTTTGGCATATCAAATACGACACGGGTAGCTTGCCAGGCTCTGCCGCAGGTGGGTTACTCTTGTAGTAGCCTCTCATCTCATGCATTTATTGATGAGATGGGGAAAGATCAGCTTTTCTGCTGGGTGGAGCTCTGACAAGCTGTGGAGTCCAGATGTTGAAAATGGCGGTCCTCGTGGTGTGGGGGTTCCTCTAGCTTTTTGTGAGGCTCTGCTGGGGTTTTGCCCAGGGCTAGAACCCGCCTTCCCTCCCAGGCTCCTCATGATCAGCTCTTAGCCAGTTTATTATTCTGTTATTGTTTGTGACCCCAAAGCAAAAAAAAAAAAAAAAAAAGTTCAAAAAAATTTTAAAAAGGATGATAATAGCAAAAAGTTAAGCAAAATCTATTTTTCCTTATGGATCCAATTTTTCCAATTGGTTTAGGACTTGAGAAAAAAAGTAAGCATGACTTCTTAACAATTTATACTTTCGGGGCTGGAACAATAGCCCAGCAGGTAGGACATTTGCCTTGCACGCAGCCGGCCTGTGCCAGCCTGGGTTCGATTCCCTGGCATCCCATACGGTCCCCGAGCACCGCCAGGAGTAATTCCTGAGTGCAGAGCCAGGAGAAACCCCTGAGCATTGCCGACTGTGACCCAAAAAAAGCAAAAAAAAAAAAAAAAAAAAAAACAAGTTATACTTTCCTTTATTTTATTTATTTATTTTAAAATATACCAGTCTCAAAGTTACATCAAATTGGAGATTTTAATGTATCTTCATAAGGAATTTTTTACCATTATATAAATTTTAGATACTAGACATATTTTCCTTTTGATTCCCCTTAGAGACTTTTAACAAAAATAATCTTTATAATTTCTATTCATGAATCAGACTTTTCAAGAGGCTGTCATGAACCTAAGTGAAATCTGATGTTACTGTTTTAAGGTTTTGTTTGGTTTTCCTTCTGAAAAGTCAAAAAAATATAATAACCTGAAGGGTAATTTTCTAGTTATAAATTACCTGAATTTGTACGAGTCATGCCCACCCATCCAAATGATCCCACACAGAAGAGATTTAGAAACAACTGATTAAAAGGAAAAATGGCAATGCCATTGCAAATGCTAGCCCACTGTCTACCTCCTTTCCTCAGCATGCCCGCTCATGATAGGAGCTTGGGAACCCCACTTAATCCATCATTCTAGAGAGAAGTGACAAGGTAGAACCCCTCAAAGTAGAGGGAGAAATTGGAGCAAAGTCCATCTCGTGGGTGAAAGTGATGCTCTGAGCTAAGATAACCGCGCACAGAAATGGGTAGTTGCCATCTGTCTCGTAAACACACAAGCCCACGCAATGCCAACCAATATGTTCTGTCAAAGAAGCGGCTTAAAAATATGTGCAGCTCCCACAGAAATGGCAATAAGCAATTTGAAGAGAACTGTATACTTGACCAAATTGTCCCCACGGCTCCTGAGCACCTCTGCTGATGCCCTTTGGCGTTTATCAGGACTGTGGGAGGCATAATTCGGTTCTCACTTGCTCTCCTCTTGCCCGAACACACCAAGGTTAACACAGTTATTCAACACCTTGGATGCAGCAGGAATGCGCTTGACTGAAAAAATGTGTAATTTCACAAACCAAGCAGCAGCCACCGGCAGAAAGTTCTACCCTACAATTCTTTCTATGTGTCACCAGTAACCCTGGGCAGTGACAGCTCCTCAAACAGCCCTCACTCGTGTAGGTGACGGAGACAAGGTCAACTGAAGTCACGGCTCGTTTCTACCCTCAGAGTCAACGGTCAAACTTGGATCCAAGATTGTGCTTAGAACGTCTGGAAACAAAATTAATACTTCCGGTTTCTTGTATCAAATACCTAAACAATTTGAATTTTAGCACTGCTCTAGATTAATTTCTAGAGCAGTCTTACCTAAATGGACTATTGATGAGCATAATTCAAGATGTGAATCAAAGCAAAAAAGATTAAGAAACCAGCCAACATGAGCATTTGCTTATACTTAGGCCGACTTACTCCCATGGCAAATGGACTCAGTAATTAGCTCATAAACAAGGCATCTTCTTCACATCTATGCAGAAACCCACAATAATGTAGGGCAAATGAATCATTTTTGAGAGAGTATAATTCAGAAAGAAGCAGCAGAAAGAGTCTCAGAAGCTAAGAGTTTGAAGCCTTTGTGGTCACTGGTTTTAAACATAATCCTGTGTAAATTGACCTAAATTTCACTTACAGGCAACAGCAGACACTGGGAATGAAGTTTGCGACAGTATTCTCACAGCTTGGTTAAAGGTGCTAGTTTTTTTTTTTTTTTGCTACTGGCAAACGATTAATGAACAATCAATCTTAACAGAAATTAAAGTGATTTCAGTGCTAACACCCGAAGCTAGCAACAGGAGGTCTTTTCCTCTCTTCATCCTTACGGACTCCCTTTCACTATAGCAGGATAACTGGTAACCAGGATCATGTTCCGTGGGTTTGGTTTACAGCATTTAACTCAAAAAAGGTTTTTTTTTTTAATTTTTTATTTTTTCTCAAGGTTTTAATTCTTTGGGATAAAGCAAGAGAACATGTACAATTGATATGAACAAATAGCATCTTCTTTTTCCTAGCCACGAAAGCTTGACTTTGCAAAGAAGACCAATTTCTAAAATAAATATTTTCGTTGTATAATGCGTCACCTAATCCACTACACAGTAATTCCGGCAAATATTGAGACAGATCCCTTTACCAGTTTGGGTGAAAGATGCCTCTGCTAGGACACCTTTTTTTTAATTTGCTGATGCACCAAATATAAAAAATGCTTGACTTCATTCCTAAAGGAGTGCTTGAAAAATTCTAGGTCATGCATTGTCTTAATATCTTAGTATATAGGATCAGTTTTATTCACTTGTATCACTTGTCTTCCCGTTGTTCATCGAATTGCTTGAGCGGGCACCAGTAACATTTCCATACGTCCTGAAACATGCTTGTGTAGCCGAAGGGCATCTGCTCACTCCAGGAATATGAAGAGCCTCCAACCATTCCTTCAGGTCATGGTAATGAGTTCTATAATTGAGACTGGTTTTTAGCATATCAAATACAACACGAGTAGCTTGCCAGGCTCTGCCATGTGGATGGGATACTAGTAGACTCTCCTCTCGTGCATTTATTGAAGGGGAAAGATGGGTTTTTCTGCTGGGTGGAGCTCTGACAAGCTGTGGAGTCTGAATGTTGAAAATGGCCGCCCTCATGGTGTGGGGGGTTCTTCTAGCTTCTTGTGAGTCTCTGCAGGGATGGCAGATCAGGGCTAGACCCGCCTTCCCTCCTGGCACCTCATGGTCAGCTGAGCACAGGGAGAGCCGGTAGCAGCTCTGCCCCATGTATCTGTCCGCTTTAAATCAAGCAAAAATAATAAACTGAATTATAATATCAAATGCTCCCTAGCAGAAGGAGGTATTTACCAGTGGACTTTTTGTAAATGAAGCAGCATAAGATTTAATTATTTAGTCTTAAGCCTAATATAATATCCTGTGACAAATGTCTAAAATACAATCTCATTCTATTGATTTTAAACTGGCTACCTATTAGTCAATATAAGAAAAATATAGCATGAGATAAACACCCAAATCATGACCAGTTCCATTATTTTCCGCATATAAGTGCCAATACTTACTCATTTTTTATTTATTAATACATGGATAGTCTCTTCTAGGTCTATTTTTGTAGCGACAAAAGACATGTTATTTAAAAGTAAAGCAGAATTTAGTTCAAGGTAATTGGAAATATGATAGATCCGAGATGAGCTGGTGTAACAAGACAAAAGCCAGGGAGAAAGGTAGCACTGAGAAAATAAAGTACACATCTGATTCGATAAGTAAACTGTAAACAGCAGAAATCAGAACTGACATGGCTAAAATGAAAACAATTAATGTTGTATACAAGGCTTGAGGTAATAGAATGATCAGAGAGATTGAGGCAATGAGACTAAAACAACTAGAACAATGATGACAGACAAGATGAATGAACCAGGAATAAACAGGATAAGGTGATGGATGTTCCTTAACTGGAGACTCCAAATAAATAAATGAACTTAAAAAAAAAGCAATGCAGTATAATACAGGAGAATGACAGCAAAGTGTCGGGAGACAAATATGCAAACTGAAAAGGACTGTTCTTTATCGGGAAAATCTGATTAAAAGTGACTAATATCGAAAACAGCAGTTAAGTTACAGAAATTCCAAGAAAAAAATAGACAGGAAGAGGCTCCTTTTGGGTTCTTAAACCACCTAGAAGGGGAAGGAATTGAGTTCACTCCAGGTTCCTCAGCCACAAAGACAGTGAAACCAGTTTGGGAAGTTACAAGGGAAGGAAGATACTTAAAGAAAGGGACTTAATGACTGTGGTATTTCATCACAGGGACACGCTCTCTCTACAATGACAAAGAGAGCACACCGAAACCAGGAAGGCCCTACAATGACCCACCGCTGCCCACAAAATGACCATGGTTGCTGCAGGGTACAGCATGAGCTCTGGACCATGGCCACAACAAACTAATATTAAAGCCTGGGAATGATGAGGCAGAAAGGACAAATGCCTCTACTCAACAAGTCATAGAAGGGGACAATCATAGTTTCCTCTTTCTGCACATTCAAACTCTAAAACTGGTGCCGTGAATTGGAAGGAAGCATGATGGTGTGAAGCTCTCGCATATTTTCATAATTTTCTTCTTAGGTTATTTTCCAATAATGAACAGACCCTCATGGTGAATATTTGGTCTCACACATAACTTGCCTCCAAGGGCCATACCTGGCCATGCTCAGGGGTTACTCCTGGCTCTGCACTCAGGAATTACTCCTGGTGGTGTTCAAGGGAACCATATGGGATGCCAGGAATCAAACCCAGGTCTGCCACACTCGAGGCAAGCACCCTACCCGCTGTACTATCCCTCCGGCCCCTTTTCTCTAGCCTTACTAAAGGAAAAACAAAAGCATTTAATACATCAACTGAATGACACAAACATCATGCCCACCAGGGATGTAAGAGCATGTGCCAACCTACAACACTCTTGTTCTATAATCCTCTATGCTCCTAACACCAGCATCAGCCTCACACTCACCCCAGTCGGGATCTTCAGTGGACACCTGCAGCAACCAGGATATTACACAGACATGTGGGTGTGGAGCAGTAGGGGTGTGCCTCCTGGCGAGGGCAGGAACAGGGGTACAGGCTATAAGGTTCGTGGTCTAGGCAGAGGAGGGGTGTGAAGAACACAAGCATGGAGGCTGCTGTTGACTGGGTGGTCCTGAAAGGTGCCCTCTGGCCCGCACACCTGCACTCCTGGGCTTAAAACTAACACATGCACCCTCAGTGCGATGGTGGGAAGAGACACAGAGTCCCAGTCAGGGTGGAGTTCATCTCTACCAAATGGCCGAAATGCTCCGTGCCAGGGCCAGAGGACCCAGAGACAAAGCAGATGCTTGAGAGACAACCACTTTATCCGCTGCAGTTTCCGGCAGGCTTAACTTCTAGTAGCCAAGCTAGTGTGGATAAAATGAATAATTCTATCGATTGCTCCTTTTATAAATTGGAGTTATATTTTGTGACCCAAATATCTGCAAATCAAATATACTAGATCTCCAATAGACTGTATTTTCTGAGATTTATAGGAGCCTATTAGAAACAAATAAATGTTCACAAACAATCTAAGAAACCAGGAACACAGTAATTTACCACAAAAGGCATCCTGAACACAGGAACTCTAATAGTATTGATTCGTTGTAAATCATGTCCCAAGAGGGTGGTTTTTTAAAGCTGGGTTTCCAAACGTAGTTCACAGGTAATATCTTACCTACTGTGCAAGCACAGAAGACTTTTTAAGTATTAACACAGGTTCCAGAATGGCAAACCCGTGATTAAAAGCTGCTTGAAAAACTAAAGACTGTCATATGTGGCACAGTATAAACCAAGAAGAAACCAATGGCCTTGGTGTGAAATAAGAGCAATTAGCAAGGGAGTTTTGCAGGAAGAGCCCTGAGCAGCATGGAGAACACAGAGGCCACGGTCAAGATCCCTATTCCCTTTGTAAATAGAGTTTTCAGAGCTGGAAAAAAAATCCATTAGATCCCCATTATTCTCCACCTGGAAACTCCTAGTCTTCCTAAGTGTTTGAGACGGGAGAGAGAATAGATAATATGAAAACCATCTAAAATTATTGCAGGCAATGACATGGTATTATACCTAGAGAACCCTAAACTCTCTACCCAAAAACTCCTAGAAACAATAGACACATATAGTAGAGTGGCAGGATACAAAATCAACACGCAGAAGTCGGGTGGCTTTCCTATATACAAATAACGAAAGAGAAGAAAGGGATATTAAGGAAACTATTCCATTCACAATTGTGCCACAGAAAATCAAATACCTAGGAATCAACTTACCCAAGTGTGTAAAGGACCTGTACAAAGAAAACTACAAGACACTGCTCCAAGAGATAAAAGAGGACACAAGGAAATGGAAACATATTCCCTGCTCATGGATGGGGAGAATCCAACATTGTCAAAATGGTAATATTCCCTAGAGCTCTGTACAGATTCAATGCAGTCCCCATAAGGATACCCATGACATTCTTCAAAGAAATTGACCAAACACTCCTGAAATTTGTATGGAACAATAAACCCCCAAGGATAGCTAAAGCAATCCTTGAGAAAAAGAAGATGGGAGGCATCACCTTACCCAACTTCAAACTGTACTACAAGGCAGTAGTAATTAAAACAGCATGGTATTGGAATAAAAACAGACCTGTGGACTTATGGAATAGAATTGAGTATCCTGACACTCTCAGACATGGGGCAGAGCGGTTCCTTGCTCTCCCTGTGCCCAGCCGTTCATGAGGCAGTCAGGAGGCATGGTGGGTTCCAGCCTTGGCCCACCACCCCGGCAGAACCTCAAAACAAGCCAGACGACCCCCCCCACCCCCTCCATGGGCGCCGCCATTTTCCACATTGGACTTCCCTCTCATCAGAACTCCACCCAGCCGACCAGCCCATAACAGCCTGGCTCACGGCGGCCTTGCGGCCGCGGTTCATCAATAAAGGCTTTATTTGGAGGTGTTTATAGAGTATGCCCTCCCGTACGGCAAGCCTAGCAAGCTGCTCGTGTTGTATTTGATATGCCAAATGCCAGTAACAATTATATTAGATCATTCTCATGACCTAATATAATGGTTTGAGGCTCTTTATGTTCCTGTACCAAGCCGATGCCCTTGCTCTACAGCATGTGACAGGACATATTGAGATATTACTGGTGCCCGCTCTAGCAAATAGATGATTAACGGGAAGATCGTGATCGTGATCGTGATCCTGACACCCAACCTCAAACACATGATCATTTAATCTTTGATAAAGGTGCAACGAGTCTAAAATGGAGTAAGGAAAGCCTCTTCAATAAGTGGTACTGGGAAAACTGGGCAGCGACATGCAAAAAAAATGAATTTGGACCTGTGTCTAACACCATGCACAAAAATCAGATCAAAGTGGATTAAAGATCTCAATATCAGACATGAATCCATAAAGTACATTGAAGAAAATATAGGAAAAACCCTCCATGACATTGAAGCTAAAGGCATCTTCAAAGGTGAAACATCACTAACGAAGCAACTAGAAGAAAGGATAAATATATGGGACTACATGAAACTAAAAAGCTTCTGCACCTCAAAAGAAACAGTGACTAAGATACAAAAAGCAGTCCACAGAATGGGAAAGAATATTCACCCAATACCCATCTGATAAGGGGTTAATATCTAGGATATATCAGGCACTGGTAGAACTTTACAAGAAGAAAACAAACAACCCCATCAAAAAATGTGGAGAAGAAATGAACAGAAACTTCAGCAAGGGAAGAAATTCGAATGGCCAAAAACATATGAAAAAAATGCTCATCATCACTAATCATCAGAGAGATGTGAATCAAAACAACAATGAGATACCACTTTACACCACAGAGACTGGCACATATTCAAAAGAGCAAGAACAACAAGTGCTGGCGTGGATGTGGGGAAAAGGGGACACTCATCCATTGTTGGTGGGAATGCCGGCTGGTACAGCCTTTCTGGAAAACAATATGGACATTCCTCCAAAGACTAGAAATTGAACTCCCATTTGACCCAGCCATACCACTCCTGGGAATCTACTCTGGTAAGCCAAAAAATAAGCAGCGGAAACACCATCCCTACTTTTATGTTCATAGCAGCATTATTCACAATAGCCAGAATCTGGAAGCAACAAGAGTGCCCAAAAATTGATGACTGGATAAAAAAGCTTTGGTACATCTACACAATGGAATACTATGCAGCTGTTAGGAAAAATGAAGTAATAAAATTTGCCTAAAAATGGATGGACATGGAGAAGATTATGTTGAGCGAAATTAGCCAGAAGGAGAGAGACAGATACAGAATGACTGCATTTATCTGCATAACATAAATATATAGGTACATATTATGATACCAATATCCAAGGTCAAGTGAAACATATATCAGGAGGTCTTGTCAAAGGTGGAAATTATCACAAACGTGTGGGAGTCAGAGGCTAGGTAAGACAGAAAATGGAACAGTGTGCTAATTATTGTCGAGGGTACTAATGCCAACCTAGAACTGAGCATTAAATAGAGGCAAAAAGATACACATGACAACCCTTTAATGTATGTTCTGTAATCCATAGTCTGGAGGGAAGGAGAAGAGAAAAGAGAGAGAAATGGAAAGAAATAAAGAAGCTGCCATGGAGGAGGGCTGGGGAGGGGGAGGGAACCGGGGACGTTGGTGGTGGGAGATGGGCACTGGTGGCGGGATGGGTGCTGCAACACTGTATGACCAAAACCCAAATATGAACGTTTTAATTGTATATCTTTGTAATTGTAAAAATAAAAACATTAAAAAAAAATATTGCAGGCCTCACGGCTCCTTAGTTTAAACCAAAATGGTTAAGATGAAGAAAGCATCAAACAGTGAAAAAGCCTAAATATTTTTCCAAAAATAATTTGGAAGTTTTGTTTATTCACTGTATCACTGTATCACTGTCTTCCCATTGTTCATCGATTTGCTCGAGTGGGCACTAGTAACATCTCCCTTAGTCCTGTCACAAGCAAGTGCAACCCAAGGGCATCTACTTGCTACAGGGACAGGAGGAGCCCGAAACCATTCTTCAGGTTATGGAACTGAGGTCCATAATAGTAATTATGAGGGTGTGACCGAAACCCCCAAGCGTGAACAGCATTGTAATTGTATATCTCACGGTGGTATAATAAAATGTTAAAAAAAAGAATATACAAAATGTGGCATATGTATAAAAAGAATAATATTTTGCAATAAAATGATCAAATACTTGAAAAAAAATAGTAATTATGAGGAAGAATTGGTGGGGACTAAAACCATAGAAGTATTGGACAGAAAAAAATAGAACACCCATCAAATCCTGTTTGTTATGGAACTGAGGTCCATAATAGTAATAATTAATGGTTGTTTATTAACGTTAATTATTAACACAGACTGACCATAGCATGGTCAGTCTGTGTTAATAATTGCCAAGGAATATCCCAACAAAAGCTGGACTCAGATTTGACCAAGGACTATCATCCCAGAGCCCTTCGCTAAACCTAGAGATGGGACGGCTGTCTGCCCATCATGAAGACTCTTCCCATCGTGGCACGGGCATCTTTCTGGAAGGTGCCCAACACTTTCTGGAACCAGCGACGTGATTGGATGTGACTTAATCCACACCTGCAGAATTCCCAGCCCCCATGAGGACTCTCCAAGGGAGAGGTGCCCCTTCTTCCTTCATAACTTCTCTTGGTTTGAAGCTTGAGGTTAGGTTTAAACGCTGCTTGGTCCACAAGTCCATATTTAATTAATTTCAAAGTCTCCATTAGTATTCCTTATCATGTGCTGGGGGAAAGAATGCCAAAAATGATTTAAAAGCAAGGCTTGAATTATCTTTTTTATGGTTCTGATTGTAAGCCTGGATTCACATGCTTTCAGAGCATCTTCTAAATGTTAAAAGGGGTCATACAGAAACAGTTTTCAATTTAACCCATTGAAAGCAACTCACTTAAATATTGTTTAAGACTGAAGATGCAGTTTATCCATAGGAAAAAAATGGCATCATAAGAGTATGTTTTGCTGAGTGTTAAAATACCATGGGTTGCATGGGGCCAGCACTATAGCTGGGGTCCATTATATGCCTTGGTCATGCTCGGGGCCTACTATGGATGAACAAAAGGCCAATACCAGCTTCACTCCACACTGGCAGTTATGAACACTCTGCCACCACCACACCGCCAAAGACTCACACAGACCGAGTCGAGTGCTACCAACCACGTGCCCTGGCCCTGTGCTCTGACCAGGAGCTTCACCACACGCGTATCTCTCGACCATGTGCTCTGTCTTCCAGCCCACCAGAGCCAAAGCCTCAAAAGCCTTCCCTGGAGGAAGGGCCTCACCAAGCCAAAAGTGGCTCTTTACCTGAGCAGATCCCCAGGGATTTGCACAGCCCCTGTGACTCCAGTTTAAGAGATGCTAATGCAGAGCAAGCATCTCTCCTCCGAACTGATACAAGATCCTTACAATAATATTTCTAGTTTTCTTATGTAAACACAGCAAAGAGAGAGAGAGAGAGAGAGACAGAGACAGAGACAGAGACAGAGACAGAGACAGAGAGCCAGGTATAATAACTACATCTGTGATCAAATAAATGGGTCGACTTTCATGGGGAGAGCCCATCATATAATCCAAACCATGTTCCCTATTTCAGTTTGATCATCCCTTCCAGATTGACCTTCCCCTCAAGGTTACGAACAGTCTTTGCTTTGCTCCAGGGCATTTCTTTAGTGCTCTTTCCCCTGCAAAGCCATATCTGGACAAAAACTGATGCTGGCCTTGCTGGTTCAGAACAGGGTATATACTCAGGGTCCAATTTCACAGTGAGGGTGATTCTTCCTGGTACCATCCAGTCCATCATAGAGGAGCAGAGGTGTGAGGAAATAGATTCAACCTATATGGTACTGGGGCTTATAGTTAGAAAACATGACAGGATGTCCAGGGAGCTATCAACTTGGAGTCAAACTGACTCACAAGTACCTGCCTTGTCGGGAACGCAGCCGGGGTCCCCGACAGTGTCAGAACAGAGGTTGTCTTCTACCTCCGAGGACGCGGGAGAAAGATGAAAACTCACGAGTCGGTGCAGTTCCAAAAATGGCTTTTACAACCCGAGTGCCCAAAAAATAGATGACTGGATAAAAAAGCTTTGGTACATCTACACAATGGAATACTATGCAGCTGTTAGGAAAAATGAAGTTATAAAATTTGCCTACAAATGGATGGACATGGAGAAGATTATGTTGAGCGAAATTAGCCAGAAGGAGAGAGACAGTTACAGAATGACTGCATTTATCTGCATAACATAAATATATAGGTACATATTATGATACCAATATCCAAGGTCAAGTGAAACATACATCAGGAGGTCCTGTCAAAGGTGGAAATTATCACAAACGTGTGGGAGTCAGAGGCTAGGTAAGACAGAAAATGGAACAGTGTGCTAACAATTGTGAGGGTACTAATGCCAACCTAGAACTGAGCATTAAATAGAGGCAAAAGGATACACATGACAACCCTTTAATGTATGTTCTGTAATCCATAGTCTGGAGAGGAAGGAAAAGAGAAAGATAGAGAAATGGAAAGAAATAAAGAACCTGCCATGGAGGAGGGCTGGGGGAGGGGGAGGGAACCAGGGACGTTGGTGGTGGGAGATGGGCACTGGTGGCGGGATGGGTGCTGCTACACTGTATGACCAAAACCCAAATATGAACTTTTTAATTGTATATCTTTGTAATTGTAAAAAAAAAAATTTTTTTTAAAAAATGGCTTTTAATAGTACAAAAGCTCTTCCACAGCAATCCAATATAATGAACAAACTCTAGCTCTGGTCCAAACTTAGACCATACAAAAGAGCCTAAGTCTCCCACCAAAGAGAGAGGATGTCACCCGAGCTGAGTCCTACCCAGAAGGAGCAAAAGGCCAAAGAGCAAAAGGCCAAAGCCAAAAGCCAAAAGCCGCAGGGAGCCAAAAGCTGAAGGCTGAGGAACCAAAAGGCAAAAGGTGAAGGGGCCTCAAGTCAGCCCCTTATATACACCAAAGTAATCCAATCGGGAGGCTGTCATGCCAACAAAGAACCCTAAACAGAGTGTAGTGCCACACCCTATTGCAGGTATAAACAAGGGTTACACCAAGGACTAATCCCGAGATTATCTCTTATGTAAAACACTGGAGAGAGGGGGCTGATATAAAGTAATACATGTTAACTTCATGAGCTTCATGTAATCTAGATGGTACCCACAAGGTCCTTATTATTATCTGCACCAGGGTGATTCTGAGTATCTTGTTCTCATGTACTGAAAGGGTCATACTCGCCTGCTTAGAGCAAACTAGTATGATCCTTCCTACAGTCTTCCTTTAGTCTCAGCGTAGCCAGGGTGGTAGTCTCCTGGTAAATTCTAACTGTCCCACGTTGGGTGCAGTGGGTATAAAGAGGAACTGTGCCCAATCTAGAAAACATAGAAATCTTAGTAGATGTATAAGTCAGAAGTTATTCAATCAAGGTGACTTCTGTAACTGCCACACCCTCTAACAGTGTTTACATAGAAGAGAGATCTCATTAGTATGAACCTTGGCTTAAATAAAATTAATCTGGGAGTGAGCAAAACAACAAAACTCCCAGATTAGCTAAACATGTCCTCCAACACTGCCTCCACACTCCTTTTGTGTTTACACAAGAAAGAAATCTCTTTGCTCTAAACATATGCAAAAGACTTACTGGAAGGAAAAGAACAACCCCTCATAGCAATGCAAAATCCACAGCTAATGGGCGCCAACCAACAGGGGTTTGACGGGTGTTCTATTTTTTTCTGTCCAATATTACTATGGTTTTAGTCCCCACCAATTCTTGCCCCGTGGAACCTTGTTCCTCTAACAGTATCTGGTACATAATAAACACTCAGTAAATATTTGTGGCCCCAAGAGGTGAAAGAGTTGGCCACCCAACGGGGTGACTGACTGGGAGCCTCAGAACGCCGCACCTATCAAGGAAAACTCTGAGAGACCGGGTCCTTTGCAAAAAGCAAGGGTTTTTATTAATATTATTCGAGTATACCCAGGCTCATAGCATGACCACAAGCAGTCAGTGGCTAAGAGCCCCGAGCCCTTCCAGGGAGGATCTTTTAAGAGATAATTCCCACCGCTACAGAAAAGCCCGTGCATAAACATCCAATAGATTTAAAATATTACATCAAGGTCTGTGCGCAGGCAGCCAATCACTTTGTAGGTCAGCAACGGCTACGTGCAGGAATGCAATTCAGGCAATTCAGGCCAGATAGCAGGTTCTGGGCTGGGGTCTCCTAACCTCTAACAGGAATTTGTTCTGGGCCTTTTTGTAGATAGCGGGATGAAAAGGTCACTTAGGCCCTAAATTGGTAACTTTCCATGAGTAGGCCTGCCCTGGTTGGTGAAGGGGGTAGCTGCTCTCTTTCAGGGGGTCAGATGAGTTATATACAACCAGGTCATAGCTGCCTTCCACAAGACAACACGGCTACCTCTCTCTCTCTCTCTCTCTCTCTCTCTCTCTCTCTCTCTCTCTCTCTCTCTCTCTCTCTCCTTTTCTCTCTCTCCCTCTTCTTCCTCTCTCCCCTATCTCTCCCTTTCTCTCCCTTTCTCTCTCTCTTTCTCTCTCTCTCTCCTTTTGCACATTGTGGTTTTCAGTACAGACACTGGATTGTTATCATGTAATCCCTACTGTCAATACTCAGTTCTAGTCTAGCTTTACCATTTCCAACTATTATTGGCAAGCTGGTTCCTTCTCTATCTTACCTACCCTCCACTACCACCCCTGCCATACACCTGTGGTAGATTCCAACCATTGACCGGTCCGGTCCTCCTGGTCACTAGGAAATCACTCTTAACAGTAATGAGCTTATTCTGCCAGGTGTTTATTTTCTTTATAGCAGAGTCCCTAAATCCATTCTTAGGGTGAGAAAGCGCAAACTGCAAAGTAAGAGTGAAGTTACCTCTACAGCCATCTCACCTAGGGCTGTGTTTATAGCCAACCACTGTCTTATGTTGTATAGTTTATAGACAAAATGCATAATTTTTACAATCAATGCTATCACTATGTCATTTAACAACTTGTTTTCTTCATTAAACAAATAACATATTGAAGAATTTGTAAGGCAAAACAGAAATTTCCTTTGTCTGGAATATATATAGAATGGCAATTCTTCCAGAAACACTCTTTACTATTTTGACATTGTTTATTTGGGGAAGATTTTAAAAAATTTATAGACACCTCTTTCAGTATGCAACTTGAAGTCCTTTTTTTCATCCAACTTTATAAAAATGTTTATATTTTGTACTTTTAAGTTTCGGATGCATAACTCTGTTCTCTGAGTTAAGTGTTTAAGGCAAGTCACGGCTCGGTGGGTCCGACTTTTACCAAATGGTCTTTGAAACACTGCTTCTTCCAATTCCATGGCCACAATTTTTAACATTTGATCCCCACAAAGTGAGGACACTGGCAGTGGGAAATGGGCACTGGTGGAGGACTGGGTGCTGGAACACTGTATGACCGAAACCCAAACATGAACATCTTTGTAATGGTATATCTCACAGTGGTCACTTGATCACTTGAATCCCATTATTCATCGATTTTCTCAAGCGGGCGCCAGTAACATTTCCATTGGACCCTATCACGTGCCAATGTAGCCCAATGGCATCTGGTTGATTCAGTGGTATAATAAAATATTTTTTTAAAAAACACAGTAGGATGAGTCTCTCTTTGGGATTCTTTTCATGACCTCATTTAACTAGTTTTCCTTCCAAATGAATTTAAACTCAAGTTGTAAAAAAATGTTCCCATGGAAAAGTTCAATAGAATATTGAATGAAATATTTGAAAATGAAAGTTTCTGCTCATTTCCACTAAATGAATCATTTCATTTGTGAAAAATTGTATTTATTTTTTTAATCTGGTCTTCAGCTCAGATCTCTCCCTCAACACAGAATTAAGTTGCATGCAAGGATATGAATCTCTTCCTGCTAATTCAAGTCTTTTTCTCCGTCATTTCATAGACTTGGTTCTTAGAGATTTAGCACATTTATTATTAATTTGGTTCTCCGGTCTTGGTAGTTTGTACTGTAGTTCTAGAGATACTATTTCTTCCTCCCTATTTCTGGGTTGGCTGTGTCTACTAGCTTAATTTTTGTAAGGTTATCTGTACTTCGACAACCTTTATTTTATTAGGTATTTAGATGAGTGCTTATCCTTAGTCAGTGATCACGATCACGATCACGATCTTCCCGTTAATCATCTATTTGCTAGAGCGGGCACCAGTAATATCTCAATATGTCCTGTCACATGCTGTAGAGCAAAGGGCATCGGCTTGGTAGTCAGTGATATTAGTTGCAAATAAGGACAGCTCTGTGTCTTATTATTTTAAAATCTTATTAATGTCTATTTTCTTAACATGGGACTATATTTCTAGAACAGTATTGAAGAAAAGTAATTTTGAAGTAATATTAAAGTAATATCGAAGAAAAGTTTGAGAGTGTTTTTTGCCTCCATGAGTATGTTTCTATAACTTTATGATTTGTCTAGAAACTTGTTGCCATTAAAAATATTTCATACATATATGCATATATATTATATATTTGTATGTCTATATATATATATATTTTGATGATCAAAATCACAACTTTCTATTCTTATTTGCAATGAGGTTGGCATATTTTTTAGTCTTTCATTTATTTTGACAACTTAGTATCAAAATGTATTAACAGTTGTGCATTTTTTTTAAAAATCCCAGATTTCTTTAATTTTTATAAAGGATGTTAATAGTTTTTCTAATCCTAAATAATACTTTCATCTATGAGTTAAATTCTACTGGATCATAATGATTTGGGCAATGATTTTGGGGTCCCATGCAACAATCAGGGGTTCTGATACCATCTCTGGCTAGACTCATCTGGGCTGTGTGGCTCAAAGTGAGGGCCCGAAGAAATGGAACTACTGGGAACCAAATCCCCAGCAATTCTTGAGGGACTCCAGGGCTACATGATTCTGGGGGTCCATGTGGCACTGGGGTTTGAACTGAGATTCCATGTACCCTGACTACTGAGTTACCTCCACAGTGTGTGGTTATTAATGATTTCTAATTAAATCCACTTGAGCATATCGTGAAACTCACATGTGGTTGAATAAATAATAGATACCACTTTCCACCAATAGCAGTATTTGCTGGTCCATAGGATCATCTCAGAATCAAGACATTGCCATTACCACATTGTGCAGATTTTCCAATTCGCCTGTCTTCATCGCCACATGTGCTTTGCCCTATATAATTTTGTCAAGGGTGTAAATTTGACTAATTATATGCACGATCAGACACTGAAGATTTCATTACCGCAAGAATTTGACCAGTTCCCCTTTCATAATCCACCCACCTCTTCTCCTACCGTGCCCTGCCCCTGTTGAAAATCCTGAGAGGATCCAAACTCCCTCCATTTCAGAAAATCGACCTTTCACATTCATGTTTCTTCCTGTTGGAAGCAGATTATCAATCATTCATGTCAGAACTACACACATTCATCAACTGTCATTAAGGGTTAGTTATAGAGACAAGAGTTTGGTAAAAATTAACAAAAAACTCTATAAAAATCAATTCTCTTGTGCAATTTATTTTTTTTAAAAAGAGCACTGCATATGTTATTCTTAGCTGCTAATAGCGTACTCCCCATCCTTATCTCAATAAAATGCCTGATAACTTAGATGCATGATGCACATAGCAACTGAGAGAGTAACTTGTCAACTCTCTCTAGTCTGTACCACTCAACCTTCCTCCTGCTTTTCTCACTCTGCAAGTTCCTGAGAACAGAGCTTGGAAGCATCAGCCACAGGACAGTTGAACTACAGAGGTCAACCCTGAGGGTTCAGTGAAGTTATCAAGCACTTATGTGGGAGTTCTGGGCTCATGAAACAACTTCTTCTGAATCCTGGAACTTCGTTGAGCAGCTGTGCTGATAAGACTTCCCCCTGGCTGTTGTCAAAATTGCAATGCCCCTGGTGTTGCCATATTGCTATGCCAGCAATAAAGTTGTTAGTAGTAAGAAACACTGGAGCCGACATGCCTTTTCCCATGGAGGAAGCAAGCTATCAAAAGGATCCATTCTTTGGACATGGAGAAGATTATGTTGAGTGAAATTAGCCAGAAGGAGAGAAACAGATACAGAATTACTGCATTTATCTGCATAACATAAATATATATGTACATATTATGATACCAATATCCAAGGTCAAGTGAAACATATATCAGGAGGTCTTGTCAAAGGTGGAAATTATCACAAACGTGTGGGAGTCAGAGGCTAGGTAAGACAGAAAATGGAAAAATGTGCTAACAATTGTCGAGGGTACTAATGCCAACCTAGAACTGAGCATTAAATAGAGGCAAAAAGATACACATGACAACCCTTTAATGTATGTTCTGTAATCCATAGTCTGGAAGGGAAGGAAAAGAGAAAGAGAGAGAGAAAGGGAAAGAAATAAAGAACCTGCCATGGAGGCGGGCTGTGGGAGGGGAGGGAACCAGATAGTTGGTGGTGGGAGATGGGCACTGGTGGCGGGGACGGGTGCTGGAACACTGTATGATCAAAACCCAAATATGAACGTTTTAATTGTATATCTTTGTAATTGTAAAAGTAAAAAAAATTTTTAAAAAAAAGAAGGAAAAAAAAAGGATCCATTCTTGAACCAACTCCAAATTCAGCAGTGAACTGGTTGCCATGGTAAAATGGATTAACATATTTATTGAATTGGAGAATAAAATCAAACTTTTTCTGAAGGGAAGTGAGACTTTGTCAACAAAAAAGATGAGCTTTGCCAATGAGTTTCCTGACACACGTTTTTCAAAAACTGAGTAAAACTGAAGTGTCAAGGTTCTTGTAGGTAAAAACACACTTTAACCCAAAATACAATGTAAACAAGGTATGTTTAAATTAAATTTTTTATATTTTCTGAACATGTTAGATAAAAAAGAATGTTTCTCTGGTGAAAAACAGATAAAATAAAGTAAATTGATGCATATCTTACTCTTGGAGTACATCCCCTGGTCACGGTTGCCCAGAGCCTCTGCATCTTGCCTGGAGCTACTCCTGCAGGTGGCATTGGAGATAGGGGCAGAAAAACAGTTGGATCTGTGACTCTCTGTATGGCAGAATATCTTACCATGTATTCTATGTTAGCTGTTCAGAGTATTTCCTCTTGTGACCCCCTGTGGGACTAGATGATTCTACCAGAGTATGCCTGGTTGCGCTGGATCCTCTTTCAAATATAAGTCATAATTATATCAGAGAGAAATGCTGTTTTCCTCCTGGCAAGCAAGTGTGGCTCTCAGTAATTTTAAAGGTTAGTGCTCCAAACAACCCCTGAAGTAAAGATAAGGATCTCGTAGAAGTTGGAGAGAAAAACACAACTGGCTGTAGAATATTCATAGCACCAATACACAACTTTGTATTAATCCTGAGATACCTTTAATCTCAGATACCCTTCCCCCATCTCTGCTAGTGCCTGCAGGGAGTCTTGTAAAGCATATCTTGGCTAGGCGCTTTAGCATTTGGAATGGCCTAGGTCAGGTGAGCTCACTAAGTTCAGGATCTGATCACTTGATCACTTGAATCCCATTATTTATCGATTTGCTCTAGTGGGCGCCAGTAACATTTCCATTGGACCCTATCACGTGCCAATGTAGCCCAATGGCATCTGGTTGATTCAGGAATATGAAGAGCCTCAAAGCGTTTCTTTCAGAGTCTTGACAAGGAAGTCTGACCATCTTGTAGGTGGGCGGCCACGTGATCTTTTGACATCCTGTGGGATCCAGTCGGTAACGGCTCTAGTCCAGCAGTTGTCTCCAAATCACATTACATGTCCAGCCCATCTGATTTTCGATGCCTTGGCAAACGAGACAGCATCCCTGATTCTGGAATAGCGACTGAGGTCAGACTCCAGATTCCTTCTTTCACTTGAGTGAGGCGTGATATTCCAAGCATAGCTCTTTCGATTCCTCTCTGGGAGACCCGAATAGCATTCTCATCCTGCTTTCATAGGGCCCAGGTCTCTGAGGCATATGTTAATGCAGGGAG
Organism: Cryptotis parvus; assembly: GCA_021461705.1. Classification (NCBI taxonomy): domain Eukaryota; kingdom Metazoa; phylum Chordata; class Mammalia; order Eulipotyphla; family Soricidae; genus Cryptotis; species Cryptotis parvus. The sequence goes on from JAJIBD010012017.1 coordinate 32,890, forward strand.
AATGGTGGCGTAGAAGAGATGTGCCCGAAGCCAGAGGTTCTTTGTCCTTTTAGCTATTTCCTCGATGCCTTTGATGGCATTCCATGCTGCTCTCTTCCTCCTGCGCAGCTCAGGTTTTAGGTCATTCACCATGTTGAGTTCTCGACCTAGGTACACATAACTGCTGCATTCAGAGATGTCAGTTCCATTGAGAGTGAATGGGGCCTCTGGAACTAGTTCATTTTTCATAAACATAGTTTTCTTTAGATTCAGCTGTAGACCTATCTTTCCACATTCTTGGTTAAAGTCAGCCAGCATTTGTGCCGCTTAACTAATGTTTGGTGTTATTAGAACGATATCATCAGCGAAGCAGAGGTGGTGTAGTTGCCAACCATCTATCTTCACTCCCATTCCTTCCCATTCTAATTGTCACATGATGTTCTCAAGGGTGGTGCTGAAGAGTTTTGGTGAAATGGTATCACCTGTCAAACCCCTCTTTTGACATCAATGATCACTTCTTTGTAGAATGGTGAGATCCTGGTGGTGAATCCATAATGCAGCTCCACGAAGGATCTTGATGTATTGGGTTTGAACACCCTGTTTGACTAGGGCTTTGATGACTGCTTCAGTCTCCAAAGAATCAAAGGCTTTCTGTAAATCAATGAACGTGAGACAGAGCAGCATCTTGTACTCCTACAAACCTCAATGAGCTTGGTAACTGTGTGGATATGGTCGATTGTGCTGAATCCTTTCTGGAAGCCTGCTTGCTCGCATGGTTGTCCTTCATCTAGTGTTCTGCCAATCCTGCTCAGGATGACTCGTGTAAACAGCTTGTAGATAACGGACAACAGGCAGATGGGGCGATAGTTGCCGATGTCGTGAATGTCTCCCTTCTTGAACAGTAGAACTGTCCTGCTGGTTTTCCATTGGGAGGGTACCTTGCATTCAGACAGGTAGCATGTGAAGAGCCGAGCTAGTGTATTGATGAGTACCGATGGCAGATTCTTCAGGTGTTCGGCTCA
>JAJIBD010012018.1:0-33668 GCA_021461705.1 Cryptotis parvus
TTAGGTGAGCAAGTAAGGAGATTTCACTTGTATCACTTGCCTTCCCATTGTTCATCGATTTGCTCAGCGGGCACCAGTAAGCGTCTCCATTTGTTGGGAATGAGACTGTTTTTGGCATATCGAATACACCACGGGTAGCTTGCCAGGCTCTGCTGTGGCCCTGGGTTCATCCCCAGGGGGCCCAGTCTATTTCTGTCAGACCATCAACCATCCAGGGCCCATGGGGCAGAGCCCTGGGGGTGTACACAAGCCTATCTCCCTGTTTGTCACCTGCTCACGCAGCTGGGCACCGCAGCCACACCTGCAACACCTTGAGGGGCAGAAGATTTAACAAGCGTCTAAACAGGCCGTAGCTGCGGCCCCAAGCAGAGGCACAAGCTCTTCAGACAGGACATTTCTGGCCACGCAGCACACTTGTGGGACAGCGTGGAAGAGCACAAGAGTGGAGTTTCTTAATTGGCTGCTTCATGACACTACTCGGAGGTGATGGAGGCAGCGGGACACAATACAGGACTTAGAGAAGGGCCCCTTGTTGCCGGAAATAATTGGGGTGATCCATTCAGTCTTTCAGTGATAACCTTATGATTTATGACCTATTTGTTCATTTTCCCGGTTCCTAGAGCGGGTGGCTGAGAGGCCCAGCCTTTGGCTGCATCGCTGGTGACCGCTGTTTGTGCTTAACACCCTCTCAGGCTGAGCAGAGCACCGGAACAACTGAAGCCGAGCCCTTTGCATCAGGCCTTTAGCCCTTGCATACGAGAGGATCGATTCAAAATAGGGCCGCGCAGACCAGGCCCTAGCATTGTGGGCTGATCTTGTAGTGGGCACACACAGACTCCCCTGCGTCCTCACACAGCCTCTGAGGGACCAGGGAAGCCCCTCGGTGTCCAATCACGAACCAGACTCTTCCAGGCCTCGCCAGCCCAACCTGTGTGCGAGGGCTGTATCTGGATTCCTGGGCTCAGGCAGCCGCCCCTTCACAGCTCCAGAGGCGAGTCCCCGCCTCTGAGGTTCGTGTCCTGCTTCTCAAACACTGGTTGGGACCTGCGGCTGGGAGGCGGAGGCGGAAGCAGAGCGGGGCTCTCGGGAGAGTTCTGCTCTCAGACCACCGCCCTGACCCCACCAGCTGTGCCCAGCGGCCCTGGCAGGGTGTGGCCATGCCTTTCTCAGGAACACCCACCTTAGATCCCCTCTGGGCTGGTGAGAGCAGTGGGTTGGGATCTCTGGAGAGGACAGAGGCCTGGGCTAAGCAGTAGCACTGGACATGACCACCAGACCTAAAGAAAGGAGGAGCCTCTTGCCTGGTACCACCTGTGACCGTGCAAGGGTCCAGTCCCACATGTAATTTTCAGCCCTAACCACTCAAAGTGTCCAAGTCCCTCTTGTGACTTTTAGCCCAGACTGCATGTGTGTCCGGTCCCTTCTGTGACTCAGCCCTGACCACGCGAGTGTCCAATCCCACCCGTGACCCTTAGCCCTGACCACAAGAGTATCCAGTCCCTCCTGTGACTCTCAGTCCTGACCCTGTGAGTATCCAGCCCCACCTGTAACTGTCAGCCCTGACCATGCAAATGCCCAGTCCTGGCTGTGACTCAGCCCTGACCACAGAGTGTCCAGTCCCACCTGTGTCTCAGCCCTGAGTGCACGAGTGTCCAGTACCACCTGTGACTCAGCTCTGACACTGAGTGTCTGGTGACCTCCACGCTGCTCCTCTGCACACTTCTTTGGTGGTCTTGATGATGTCATCAATCACAACACACTTTCTTTAGGGCAAGAACTCAAGCTGGACTACTACTCCTGGGAATATACCCTGGAGAACCAAAAACACACAGCAGAAACACCACCTGCCCTTCTATGTTCATACCAGCACTATTCACAATTCAGAATCTGGAAACAGCCTGAGTGCCCAAGAACAAAAAACCAGATAAAGAAACTATGGTACATCTACACAATGGAATACTATGCAGTTGTTAGGAAAAATAAAGTTATGAAATTTGCCTATAAATGTATGAAGTGGAGTGTATCATTGAGTGAAATTAGCCAGAGGCAAAAGCACAGATAGAGAATTCATTCATTTTGGTTTTCTGAGTTTTTTGTTTGTGTGGGATATAAGGAAAAATGGTATGATACTAATCCAAGGCCAGGCAAAAATACGGATCAGAAGGACTTGTCAGTAGGTGGAATTTACTGCAAGTGTGTGGAGTCAGAGGTTAGGTAAGGCAGAGAAGAGAACAGTGTGCTAATAATCGTTGGAAATGATACCAGCCTAGAACTGAGCATTGAATGTGGACAAAATGATATACATGGCAACCCCTAAATGTATGTATTGCAAGCCACAATGTATAAGGGAAAGGAGAGAGAGAGAGAGAGAGAGAGAGAGAGAGAGAGAGAGAGAGAAGAGGTAAAGTCCTGGCCATAGAGGCAGGCTGGGAGGGGAGGGAGTCAGGGGACATTGGTGGTGGGAAGTGGGCACTGGTGGAGGGATGGGTGCTGGAACACTATGACTGAAACCTAATCATGAACAGTTTTGTAATTGTATATCTCACGGTGGTATAATATAATCTAAAGAACAACAACAACTCAAGCTGGTAAGAGAAAGTTCCAGATTCTTCTTGACAAAAGAACTCAAGCTGGCAAGAGAAAGTTCCGGATTCTTCTTGCCTCTGGAGACACGTGCCTCGGCTCCTCACCGTGACCTGCCCGTTGCTCTCCACTGAAGCCGGAAGCCCCTTTCAGTCCTCCCATCCTCAGCCTTTCTCTGCCACTGCAGAAGCAGCCGCACCTGATGGGCCCACACGGCAGGTAGTGCCCAAACGTCTGTGATCACCCCATGAGCCTCATGTCATAGTTGCCCAGAGGAGCTGGTTCAGTTCAGTTCCGGTCATCCTGGCTGCTGTCCCCAGGGCGGCCCCCCAGGTGTCCTGCGTAAAGTTCACTCTGGTCTTGCCCTCACCTCTGGGAGAGCCTGTCAGTGAGTCTGCAGGGGGGCAGAACTCAGGATCGTCCCCCTGGGTCCGTGCAGCAATGAAGTAGCCCCCTAAAGACACACTGAGCCCCAGGGCCCCGTGCACTGTTGCTGCTCAGATTGTAGCTGTGATGTTCTGAGACACCCTAAAAACAAGGAGAAAAAGGATCTGTGGTGAAGTCCACGTCATCTTTCCACTCGAGTAAATGGAAAAGAACCCAGAGCTATCCGGGTAACAGACCCCCCCAAGCTGTATTTCTTTTTAAGTTCACTTGATCACTTGACATTCCGTTATGCATCGATTTGCTCAAGCGGGCGCCAGTAACATTTCCATTTGACCCTATCACGTACCAGTGTAGCCCAATGGAATCTGGTTGCACATTTTTATTACTGGTTTTGGCATATTGAATACTCATCGGACAGCTTGCCAGGCTCTGCCCTCGTGGGCGGTATACTCTTAGTAGCTTGCTGGGCTAAGCACTGCCAGGAGTAATTCCTGAGAGCAGAGCCAGGAGTAACCGGTGAGCATCGCTGAGTGTGATATCGCTCTCCACCCTGACAAACAGGTCATACCCTTCATCCGCTCCACGTAGCCAGAGGACACATGGCCTGTGCCCCCATCGTCCCACAGGTGGTCCTTGATGAGCGCCAGCGAACATGGCGGCGGTAAAGATGGTAAAGAAAGATGACCGCCAGGTGTCCGTAATCGTGTTGCCCCCGCTGGCCAGGTCTGAGGCCCCGCCTGTAGTCACCCGGGGAACGGGGCCGCAAGCCGAGGGGCTCCCCGACCTCACTGTCGCCACCCGCCGCAGCAGTGCCACGCTGCCCGCATGGCCAGTCCCCGGCCCACGCCGGGTCCCCCTGTCTCTCGCCTGCGTCGCTCCTAGGCGCTGTCGTCTTTTTTTGGGGCCAGTAGTCCTGGGGGCGTTGCCTTCCCCGCCCAGACACCACCCAAGAAAACCCAAAGCAAAAAAAAAAAAAAAAAGCTTCCTTTGTGACCGGAGAGCTAGTGCAGCAGGGCAGAATGCTTGCCTTGCCTGCAGTCCACCTGCGTTCACTCCCCAGCATCCCTCAGATTGCCCCCTGAGCACCACCAGGAGTGAGCCCTGAGTGCAGAAGCTGGAGTAAGCTCTGAGCACCGCCAGGTGTGGCCAAATACACAAAATAAATTAAGACGTCTTTCAGGTAGTTACGTTCATGCCTGCTCTCCATTTCACACATAGTTCATCTATGCTAGGAGTTTAGGAAATTCTCCCAGTGCCCAAAGTAAATAGACATTGAATGTCCCTCCACAATCTGTTATCCAGAAGCAGCAAAGTTCTGGAGCAGAGGGAATGAAAGTACCACACGTGGTCTAGTTTGTCATTATATTACCTTAACATTTCTATTAACCAGTTGCATGACAACAACAGAGTTATCATTTGTGTTATAATTAGTTGTCACAAGGTGACTACATTCTCCTGAGGACAAACCTTGGTTTCTAAAATGGTAGAGCGGAAACTCATGATCAATACAAGAACAGAAATCAGCCAGATTAGCCTATAACAAACCAGAAAAAACAAAGTCATGACTTTGTCAATACCATCGCCATACGGGCTGCAATGTCAATATAATTAGTGCTGGCTAAGGCCTGGTGAAGGGGGCGGTGGGAAATGAGGGTCTTTGGTGGTGGGAAACGTGATGGTGGGAGCGGTGTTGGATGGTGAGTCTTTCTAACTACTCTATTATGAAAAACTTTGAACTTTGAAAATCACCGTGTTTTAATTAAAGAAAATGCTAGAGCACACGTGAGTGGGAAACTAAGGTCTTTGGTGGCGGTAAGGACACTTTGGTGGTGGGACTGGTGTTGGATGTTGAATACCTGGAAACAACTATAGTGTGAACAACTGTAAATCACGGTGTTTAAATAAAGTTTAAAAATCTTTTTTTTTTTTGCTTTTTTGGGTCACACAAGGCGATGCTTAGGGGTTTCTCCTGGCTCTGCACTCAAGAATTACTCCTGGCGGTGCTCGGGGACCATATGGGATGCCTGGGATCGAACCCGGCGGGCACGGGCCAGCCACATGCAAGGAAAACACCCTACCCGCTGGGCTATCGCTCCGGCCCCAAAACTGTTTTTAAATAAATAAATGCCAGAGTCTCGGAATAGCCCATCTCCAAAGGAGCAGGAGCAGCCCAAGACAGAGTCTGTCACTTATTTTACTCCATCCACAGGCCCCAAGCGTCTTAGAACCTGTTGGAAACCTCCCTGTCTTTGTATTACTGCCTTTACCCACCAGAGGGCCTCAGATGTCAACATGTTGCTGAGGCGTGGAAATCCCCACCCCTAGTGAGCGCCCCTGCAGCATCGCCTCCTTGAACCCTTAGCAGCTCTGAACCCAGGGCTGGGTTGACTGAAACTCACCAGCGAGGGTCCAGGGCCTTCTAAGCACTGTTTGGGAGCCTCCTCCCAAGCTGCAAGAGCGAGCGCGAGCGAGCGAGCGAGAGAGAGAGAGAGAGAGAGAGAGAGAGAGAGAGAGAGAGAGAGAGAGAGAGAGAGAGAATTCAAGGAGTTAACCTACAACCACAAATGCTTTACCTCTGTTAATTTATTTTGGTTTTTGGGTCGCACCTGGCTTTGCTCAGGGCTTACTCCTGGCTCAGTGCTCAAGATAACTCCTGGCAAGGCTCTGTGGACCATATGTAGAGCTGGGAGTTGAACCCAGGTTGGGAACATGCAAGGTAAACACTGTACCCACTGCACTATCTCTCTGGACCCTGCCCTTTCTTCTTAAGTGCACAGCGTTTAATAATACAGGCCATTATGGGTTGTATTGCATTTGTACAGACACACACACACTAACAATGAACACAACAACAAGATAATATACTTTCTGTATTGCATTTTTATTTGTTTGTGTTTTGGATTTGGGCCACACCCAGCAGTGCTCAGGGATTACTCCTGGCTCTGCACTTAGGAATTATTCCTGGCAGGGTTCAAGGGACCATATGGGATGCTGGGAATCGAACCCAGGTCAGCCGCATGCAAGGCAAATGCCTTACCTACTGTACTATCTCTCTGGATCTGTATTGCATTTCTACACACACACACACACACACACACACACACACACATGCCTTCTTATGGTTGGTGTCAGCCTATGGCTGTTTTTTATTGGCTAGTCTAAGGCCCTTGTCTAGACTGCCATACTTCTAGTGAGTCCCCACAAACATTTTCCCCATGGAAGGCACATATCGTGGCTCAACTGGTCTTTATTGTTTGTATTAAGTGCAGGATGCCCTTCAGCAAGAAATCAACAGAAAACTTTAAGGAACATGATTTGTTACTCAAAGGTCCTGCATGGTACATGATGGGTCTAAGGAACATGATTTCTCACTCACAGGTCCTGCATGGTACCGCCTAGCCTGAGAGCCACATCCCACATGGGGTTTTGTAGAAATGTAGAGGGGGAAACAGGGTTTGGGTATGGAGCTCTGCCTTTATTGGAATCCACGGTTAGGAGATCTAGGTGTTTTGGGGGGATTGGCTTTGGGCCATCCTGTGGTGCTGGTGGATGGAAGTTGCTCCTGGCTCTGTGTTCAAGAGTTGCTTCTTGGCAATACTCAGGAGACCATGAGATACCAGAGATTGAACTGAAGTTGGCCAAATGCAGGGCAAGTATTTCAACCCCCATACTGCCTCTCTGCTCTTGGAAATCTAGGGTTTTAAAGCCTATTCTTTATTGGTTAATTTGAGATATAAGAGTGAGGAGCAGAGAAATAGTATAAAACAAGGCACATGACTGGCTGACTCCAGTCGAATCCACAGCACTGCGTATGGTCCCCTGAGCACAGATCCAAGAGTAAGCCTAGTACACAGGAGGGTGTGGCTCAAAATGCCAATACATGCAGGAATTAGGGAGCAAGTTACTAATTCAAATGCTTATATGTGAAGCATCAGTAAACATCCTTTACATAGGTTCATATATCCTAAGGCCTAACTTGCCTTAGTTTCAGCTACCAAAATGAATCACTATAGACTGAATGTCTTAAGCAACATGAATATACGTCTCATAACTCTAGAGGCTGGGTGCCGGTATGAACAGACCTGTCTTCTTGTTGTCCCAGAAATGGTGAAGAGCAGAAAGAGCACTAAGTCCCTTCTGCTTCTTCAAGCTCAAGAATCCTGTCCTGGGGCTCCACCCTCATGACCTCATTACCCCCCCCAAAGATCTGTTCCCTCCACACATCACATCAGAGCTTCAGTGTACAAATCTGGAAGGAACAAATCTCGGTCCATAACCTTGCTTATAACTCTTTTTGTCTTTAACCTGACTTAAACTCTTGACTGTGTGCTTAAAAGGCAGGTGCTTGAAGCCTCCGTTCTTTTCCTCCAGGTCCTTGAATATATATCTGTTATGGTTTAGGAAATTGGTTTGAGGTGAGCCAGCCAGGGGCAACCAATGTTTTAGAGAACATGAGAAGGCAGCAGCGTCAGTGCTCTGGCCACTGAGGCTTCAGGCTCCCAGGATTTCTCTTGGATGTGAATAGTTTCCTCTTCCATAATGTCTACACCCAGGGCTCTGCCCCATGGGTCCCTGGATGGTTGATGGTCTGACATAGAAAAAGACTGGGCCCCCTGGGATGAACCCAGATCCACGGCAGAGCCTGGCAAGCTACCCGTGGTGTATATGATATGCCAAAAACAGTAACAATAATGGACCTCATTCCCAAGGAATGGAGATGTTACTGGTGCCCGCTTGAGCAAATCAATGAACAACGGAAGACAAGTGATACAAGTGAATGTCAAAAAACAATGGTACTTCAACAAAAACAGTTTTTCTTTGTATTCCTTAATTTGGGAGTGAGACTCCCATCTGGTGTTCAAGGGATCTGGCATGGGGTGGGGGATGGGGTTGTCACTTCTGGAAATCCTCACTCAATGTGTCCATTAGTTCAATGCAAGGGCCCAAGGATGGGTGAGAGCTGGGGCCCATAGAGCTGGGGCCACTATGGCCACCCAGTGGAGCTCAGGGGCCTCCACAGACCCCCTGGATGCTGGGAATCAAAGCAGAGTCAGCCATACACAAGGCGTGCACCAGAACCCCTCCCTGTATCACCTCTTCAGGCCCCATTTCTTGTTTTCATACACTCGAGATCTTGGTAAAAAGTGAAGCCCCGGATGAAGAGAGAAAGAAACTGGTGCTGCCACACCATCCGCACCTGTCCTGGGGAAATGATCCAAGTGGCCTTCAGGGCCATCCTCCAGTCCCTCCCTCCCTCCCAAACACTCAAGGCAGAAATGAAAGTGCTTACTTTTGCGCATGAGCCACTTGTGGTTTACTCACCCTCATGAGCACCCCACTTGGGAGAGCTTCCAGCTCGGGCCGAGCTGCCAGTCTTTTGAGTCTGTGCCACAAGTGAAGGAGGGGCAGAGGGATCGTTTCCCCCTGGTTGGCTTTGGCTGCTCCGCAGTAACCTCACGCCATCGTCCTGAGGACCTACACGCCATCCCTGGGATCCAGCTGTGCAGTGGAGCTAGTTCTTCTAGGCTGGGCAGACATGCTGAGGCACCTCCCCATCGTGTTGGTGCTCTTCCTGTCCCTGGCAGGTAAGTGATACACTTATTCTGTTTCACACTACTATATTGGGCTCTTTACCTTTGAAATGGGTTGTAGTGCCACTGAAAGGCAAAGACTGTGCACTAAAAGCTTCATTCACCATGCATGGCTCCGGGCAGGAGAATGCTTCCATCTGGTTACACAGATATGGGCACATTTCTTTCCTTTCCCAGGGTCTTTACAGCTTGGACTTACTTTCTGTGTGGCTAACAGAACAGGTATCAACCCAGAGGAGAGTGACACTGTCCTAGGCTCCCACATGGGTACTTGGTAACTTAACAGGGAGAACTGTTGGAGTAATTTTGATTTATTTTTCTTTTGGGTCACACCCAGCAATGCTCAGAGTTACTCCTGGCTCTGCACTCAGGAATTACTCCTGGTGGTGCTTGGGGGACCATATGGGATGCCGGGGATTGAACCCAGGTCAGCCACGTGCAAGGCAAACCCCCTACCTGCTGTACTATAACTCCAGCCCAATAACTTTTTGATTTCAGAACCAGAGAATTCAGCCAGCTCTTTGAAATGGGGGCTCTAGGGAGAAAGCACAAGAGGTCTTGCATCCTGTTTCTCTCAAATGGAAGTATATAAAGAGTGAAGAGTCAGATGGGGACCAGCTAATTGTGCAATTGCAGAAAGGTATAAGTCATTTTTTAAGCTGAAAATCAGAGTTTGGGAATCTGAACTTTTTTTGATGATGTGATGTTCCCAGTTCCTGATTTCCTCCCTGAGACACTGAATCCTCTTGTGTACTGTTATCAGGTTAACTGGTTGGGCCACAGTTCCACCTAGAAGCGTTGAGTGGAGCGTAGAAGGGAATGCTCTCCATCCTTACAGACTGCCCTGCTACGCACTCATCGCCATCTGGAGGTTTTTAAGGGCATTTGATTGTGAGAGTTGGGCCAAGGGTCAGCTGCCTTCTTTCAAGCTGATTTCTTAGGCCACACATTCCAGAACTGGAGTTGAATTCACTTTCTTTGGAAGACGAGGGAAAAGTCTTTGCTCTGTTTAGCATTTAAGCTACTGAAAGAGCCAAAGATCTCAGTCCACAGTAACCCCGGTGCCTGCCCAATCGTGAGTGCCTGTTCAATGGCCGGCAGGTGGCTAGAAGACCAGGAATGGCGAAGGCAATGGTGGTTCAATAGCCACAGAGGCACGTGGGGAGGAGATGCCTCCACTGGCCTGTCTGAAAAGCAGCTTCTCAGAGGTGACCTGAGTGTGTGCAGTGTGAGATGGGCACCCCGCTTCCAGTTGAGGCTTGTGAGGCCAACTCAGGTTTGGCTGTCGGTTGTCGGGTGGCTGTGCTGAGCTGTTGGAGCCTGACTTCTGGGTCCATGTTCTGCGCTATTACAGAGGATCATGAAGTATGTGTTTAATTCATTAGAGACCAGCAAAAAACATTTTTGCTAGCATATCTATAGACTCTTGCCTTGCACGCAGCCAACCTGGGATCAATCCCCAGCAACTCATATGACCTCTCAGGCATTGCTAAGAATAACCCTCAACACCACTGATTGGGGCCCCCAAAATAACAAAATCAAAAACAAGGAAAGAAAATCAATCAACTCCAAATTTTTCTTGTCCTGTGCCTCTGATTAATTGAAACTGTCTAAATAGTGTTTTCTTATCTGAAAAATGAATCAAGATGCTTTCACCAGCAGGTGTTTGAGAGGAGTTGGGGAAAGAGAAACCCTCAGACTGAGAACTGTCTCATAGCAAATGTCATTTTTCAGAAACTGTATTATTGCTATCAGAAAAGTAGCCACTTAGAAATGCACGAATTAGGGCTGGAGCAATAGCACAGTAGGGAGAGCATTTACCTTGCAAGCGGCCAACCCAGGTTCCATCCCCGGCATCCTATATGGTCCCCTGAGAACTGCTGGGAGTAATTGCTGCATGCAGAGCCAGGAGTAACCCCTGAGCATTGCTGGGTATGACCCAAAAAAGAAAAAAATGCACTAATTAAGAAAAGTAGCTAGTAAAAGAATTTATGAGTGATTTTGATTAGATGCAACTCTCCAGACAGTAAACCCCAGCATGACACAATCTCCTTTGCTGTTTCCGTGTTTTCCCGAGATACTGCTCAGCACCGGGAGCTCAGCTCCAGGTCCCCATGTGTACCTGCAGGAAAATACAGTAAAACCCCAGCATGGAAGGGACACAGCTATCACGCCACATGCTTGCAAGCACCGTCTGTGCTTTATCTGTTTCCCTGGTTTGTGATGTGTCTGGAAGGAGGGAAGGGAGGACCAAACTACTGAGAACTACTGAAAAAGAGGACTCGAGCCCCTGAGAGCTAATGCAGGGGAGGACCTGTGACAATGACACACACTGAGTCTTGTTTAATGGCCCCCTGAGCGCTTCACTTCAACTCCCTTTACCAAGCTACCGTCCTCACCTACCCATCGGTCTATCTTTCATCCAATCCACGGCCACCAGACACATTCTACTCACAGAATGTACCTGGAGTGAAGCGCACACAGAGGCTACCTATTCTAAAGTTTGTTTTGTTTGTTTGTTTGTTTTTATTTATTTTTATTATACCACTGTGAGATATATATTACAAAATTGTTCATATTTGGGTTTCAGTCATACAGTGTTCCAGCACCCATCCCTCCACCAGTGCCCATTTCCTACCACCAACGTCCCCTGATTTCCCCCTCCCCAGCCTGCTTCTGTGGCAGGCAATTTTCACTTCTCTCTCTCTCTCTCTCTCTCTCTCTCTCTCTCCCTTCTGTTACATATTGTGGCTTGCAATACATACATTTAGAGGTTATCATGTATATTCTTTTGCCTACTTTCAGTGCTCAGTTCTAGGCTGGTATTATCATTTACAATAATTATTACACTGTTCCTTTCTCTGTATTGCCTAACTTCTGACTCCCACACTTTTGCAATAGGTTCTGCCCACTGACAAGATCTCCTGATCCATGTTTTGTCTGGCCCTGGATATTGGTATCAGGCTATATTTTTTTATATCCTGCAAATAAATGCAGTCATTCTTTATCTGTCCTTTTCCCTCTGGCTAATTTCACTCAGCATGATCCTCTCCTTGTCCATCCATTATAGGCAAGTTTCATAACCTGAAGTTTGTTTTGATCTAGAGGAAGAGATACAAGAGCAACACCCAAGAAATAAACGTAAGGTCAAAGCTTCTACCCTTGCTGACATGCACTGTCTGGTCTGGCTTCTTGTTGAAGACCAACCTCACAGAAAACTACAAGTTGAAATTAGTTCCAGGAAGGCAGGGCTGGGGGCATTCGCTGTAAGGAGAACAGGGCTTTGCAAAAGCTAAATAAGGGAAATAACAAAAACTCCCCTTTTTATTGGTCTTTTGTTTTGCTTTGTTTTAGGCCACGTCTTCTCAGGTCTTATTCTGGCTCCCCTCTGCCCAAACCCCTTACTATGACTGATTCTTAAATTCAGAGCCAGGAGTAAACCCTGAGCACTGCTGAGCTTGGCCCAAAATCAAACAGCGAAAGAAGAAACAATACAATTGGAAAGGGGGTGGATCTTATGCTGGTGCTAGTAAATAGACTGACACCTTTCTTCCCTTCCAATTTGCAGGAATTGTGCATTATGGAAATAAAATTAGAATGAATTGGTTGTCAGAAACCCCAGAACCTCGCCTGCTAGTACCCACAGCCTCGGTCCAGGCCAGAGCAAGACCCTCTCTCAGACAAACAGCCAAGCCAGCGCCTCACAGAGCCCCAGCAGCAAAACCAACAGATGCTCCTTTCACCTTGCGGAGTGGCCACTACCTCTCCCTCTGAGAACCCAACTGTACAGCCCACAGCCACTTCAGAAACTGTGCTCCCGCCAATGACCCACAGCACCCTGTCCACCAACACAGACATCCACACCCCAGTCAACACCTTGGCACCTCACACACCGTCCACAGCCAGCACCAGACACACTTCCATCACAGCAGCCACACTAGGCCCCACCATAGCTCCTGGGTCTAGGACACCCACTGCTCACCTGTCAACCCACTCATCTGTCTCCAGGTCTTCAACTCTCGGCCACACAACTGGGACTCACACCCAATCCAGCCACCATGCTGCCCCGTCAGAAACTTTATCCACATTGGCACATACCAGCATAGCCAGTGAGACACCTGCTCAAACCTCCCATCCTACTGGACCCACCCCCACTGCACACAACACCACCCAACCGGCCCCATCAACAGGCTCAGCTCCTGGGCCACCATGGCACCTCAGCCATCCACAGCCAAGACAGGAAGTTATCAAGTCCTAAATGGGAAGCAGGCTCTGTATCAAAGCACAAATGGGGCTAGAGCTGATGGTCCAAGACCTGGACTCGGTAAGTTGGGGCCATGGGATTTGGATGCTTTCTTCCAAAAGCTTGAGTGAAGAGCGGAAAGACAGTAAAGGGTAAGACACTTGCCCTGTATGCGGCCAACCTGGGTTCCATCCCTCACATCCCAAATGTTCCTCCTACCCCACCAGAAGTGATCCCTGAGCAAAGAGTGAGGACTCAGTCTGGAACACAGCCAGGTATGTCCCCCAGTCCAGAAAAAAATAGGTTTGTGAGGGCGGCCAGAAGGATAATACATAGAGTAGGGCACTGGCTTGCACAAAACCAACCTGTCAATGCTCAGCACTGCATATGGTCTCCAACCCATGCCTGGAGAAATCCCTAAGCCCTGAACCAAGATAAGTAAGCCCTGAGCACCGCTTAGTATCACTTCACTTGATCACACTTGAATCCCGTTATTCATCGATTTGCTCGAGCGGGCGCCAGTAACATTTCCATTGAAGTATGCCCTCAAAAAATTTTTTTTGAGTGGAATTTGCCTAAGAATGAATATTCTGGGGCCGGAGCAATAGCACAGCAGGGAGGGTGTTTGCCTTTGACCAGGGTTCAATCTCTGGCATCCCATATGGCTTCCCAAGCACTGCCAGAAGTAATTCTTGAGTGGAGGGCCAAGAGTAACCCCCCTGCGCATTGCCAGGAGTGAGCAACTCTTGTTTAAAATGCTCGTTGCATGTGGGCAACCTGGATTTGATACCCAGCACCACACAGTCTCCTGAGTCTCCCAAAAAGTGATCCCTGAGCAGAGAGCCAGGAGAAAGCCCTGAGGACTACTGTATGTCCACTGAAAAATAAGGAAACAAAAAATAGAGACTAACAAGTAGATTAATAGAGACTCACAGACATGGGGCAGAGCTGCTACTGGCTCTCCCTGTGCCCAGCTGCTCACGAGGCGCCTGGGAGGGATGGCGGGTTCTAGCCCTGGCCCACCACCCAGCAGAGCCTCGCAACAAGCCAGATGACCCCCCCACACTCCATGAGGGCCTCCATTTTCCACATCCGACTTCCCTCTCATCAGAACTCCACACAGCAGATCAGCCAATCACAGCCTGGCTCATGGAGATCCACCCTGCAGCAGTCTTTTTTAAATCCGGCCCAGGTATGCTGATCCAGAGACTCACAGACATGGGGGCAGAGCTGCTACTGGCTCTCCCCTGTGCCCAGCCGCTCATGAGGTGCCCAGGAGGGATGGCGGGTTCTAGCCCTGGCCTGCCACCCCAGCAGAGCCTCACAAC
Organism: Cryptotis parvus; assembly: GCA_021461705.1. NCBI lineage: Eukaryota > Metazoa > Chordata > Mammalia > Eulipotyphla > Soricidae > Cryptotis > Cryptotis parvus. Next base: position 14,133 of record JAJIBD010012018.1, read on the forward strand.
AAGCCAGATGCCCCCTCCCCCACACTCCATGAGGGCCTCCATTTTCCACATCCGGACTTCCCTCTCGTCAGAACTCCACCCAGCAGACCAGCCTATCACAGCCCAGCTTGCTCAGCCACTGGCAGCCGTGCGGTTCATCAATAAACACTGTATTTAGAGATGACTACAAGAGCATGCTACCCACATGGCAGAGCCTGGCAAGCTACCTGTGTCATATTTGATATGCCAAATACCAGTAACAAATTATAGACCTCATTCCCATGGCCTTATGGAATGGTTTGAGGCTCTTTATGTTCCTGGAGCGAGCAGGTGCCCTTGGGCTCTACTAGCATGAGACAGGCCATATGGAGATGTTACTGGTGCCCAATCGAGCAAATCGATGATAAATGGGAAGACAGTGATACAGTGATACAGTGAACAAGTAGATTGGAAGCGTTGGAGTTAAGTTTATATAATTAGAAGTTGTTTATTTGATTAGTGTTTTGGGTCTGGTTCCAGAGATGAAATCACAGTATGTGAAGGATGCATGTACCACAACTCCCCATCCCTGGCCAAAAGATTTTTATGTACTTAAAGAATCACCATAAAAATAATACTTTCCCTGGGCCAGAGCGACAGCACAGCGGGAAGGGCGCTTGCCCTGTATGCCGCCTACCCAGGTTCGATCCCCGGCATCCCATATGGTTCCCCAAGCACCGCCAGGAGTAATTCCTGAGTGCAGAGCAAGGAGTAAACCTTGAGCATCACCGGGTGTGACCCAAAAAGCAAATAATAATAATAATGATAATGATGATGATGATAATGATGATGATGATGATGATAATGATGATACTTTTCCTTGTTGGACACTGATTACATTTTTAAATAGGTCATCCACATTTAGGTTTTCATTTGAAGCAGAAGTGCCTTAGATAGACTTTTCCTATAGTTAGGAAAACTAAAAATGAACTTAAAAATTAAATTCCACATAGCTCATCTATGAGTTTACAGATAGCCTATTGATATAGCATGAATAAGATATCAAGGAAGTCCTCTTTTGGAGAAAATCTGTTTTAAAGAAAATCTTTCAAACATTTCATCATGGTAGTCTGGAAATGAGAGTTATAGTCCAGAGACTTGAAAAATCTCAGGTGAACCCCCACAAGTCTTGAGCTTTTTGGTCACCTGGCAGCCTGAATTTCTGGTTTCCTACCTCGAGTTTTCTTTAGATCTCACTGAGTCCATCTCTTTCATTTAATGTAGGTTTTTTCACCTAAGAGTTACTTCAGCATCGACCCAAACACAACCCAAGCCTCTGGGAACTGTGGCTTCCGGAAATCCAACCTGCTCATGAATTTTCCAGGGGCTTTGTGAATCTCACGTTTACCAAGGTGAGGGATAAACTCCATCTCATCAGCCGGTGTTTACGCTTTGTTTCCTTCTCCCTTCCCCCAGACCCCTACTCTCTGGTGTGGCGCAAGCCACACTTCAGTTCAAGTTCCAAGAGAAATAGACCTCAGAATGTTTTGAGATCTTTTCTGATAAGAAAGAGGAACATGGAAAAGGAGAGGAAAGAAGTGTCCACAGCCTGTGTTTGCTTTCTCCCCCTCTTGCCTCCTACAGGCAGCCCAACAAGGGTTTCAAGACCTCTTGAGAGAGACTCAGTTTTGGGCAGTTAGCCACAAACCATCCGGAGAAGGAAATGGTAGAGATGAAAAGCCCCATAGAAATTCCCGATTGGTACCAGAGAATGTATGACCACAGTGAAATGTCACACTGGGTTCTTTCCAATCATCCAAAATGCAGGAACTGGGGCCGGAGCGATAGTCCAGCGGGTAGGGCGTTTGCCTTGCAACGCCAGGAGTAATTCCTGAGTGAAGAGCCAGGAGAAACCCCTGAGCATCGCCGGGTGTGACCCAAAAAAAACAAAAAAAAAAAAGAAAGAAAAATGCAGGCACTAACTGAGCAGTTGATTTTTCAGACCATCTCCTGGGAAGGGGTAGACACCCCAGTGAAATGAACAGGGCCATGAGGTCAAAGAGTCTCAGTAGTGCATTGGACTTTCGTCCCTTGTTCTTCTGGTGACAGTTAATGAGTCCAGGCTTTTTAAACATTCGACAAATGGGGGGGAGCATATGTGAAGAGAATGGGGGAATGCAAAGAGTGGGGTTCTACCTGGAGACAAGATGCCCCAAACCAGGGACTAAGATGACCAGGAAGAGCAAGTGCTGCTCACTCTAAAAAGAGAGATTTGGAGGCTGGAGCAATAGTACAGTGGTATGGCATTTGCCTTGCATGTGACTACCTAGATGGGATCCCCATGGTCCTCCGAGCCCCCTCCAAGCACCCCATATGGTTCCCGGAGCTCTGCCAGGAGTAATCCTTGATTGTTAAGACTGAGTACCATCTGGTATGGCCTCGCCTCCAAAACAAAAATTAAAAAAAGGAGAGATTTGTCCCCGCTTGTTCCCAAAGAGTCTTTCCACTAGTCCGAGTAAGAGCAGGGGAGAGGGAACTCGCCAAAATCTGCAGCTGGAACTAAGTGTGGGCCTCCTGCTTCCCTGCCAAATGTGGCCCCTGAATCCAGAAGGGTCTTGGTTAACAGATGTTGGAGAAGAGTCACACAGACTCTGGGCAAGATAAGTCAGTGTTGGGGCCGGAGCGATAGCCCAGCGGGTAGGGTGTCTGCCTTGCGCACGGCCGGCCTGTGCCGGCCAGGGTTCAATCCCGGCATCTCATATGGTCCCCGAGCACCGCCAGGAGTAATTCCTGAGTGCAGAGCCAGGAGTAACCCCTGAGCATCGCCGGGTGTGACCCAAAAAAGAAAAAAAAAAAGATAAGTCAGTGTTGACTCTCAGTCATACTATTCACTGGCTGGAGGAGCTCAAGGCCTTTCTGTTGGAAACTGTGCCTTCATCTGTTAAATGCAAATTATTGCACCTCCCTGATAGAACCTTTGAGTGAATTTGAAATGGTGTCTGTAAACCATCTATCACAGTACCTGCCTTATAACAGTATTCACTAAAGGGAGACTGTTGTTATTATTATTTTTGTTCATGTCCTTATGAATTCAGAGCTCTACCCTCCTTATGGACACATTTCTCCTTAAGGAAGAGAAATCAAGGATTTATGTTTAGTACAAAAATTGTGTATATTCTCAGGAATGGAATCAACTTCTTCAAACAGGTTTGATGAGTTCCTATTTTCAAAATGGTTACATAAGGGCCAGAGATATTAGATAGCAGGTAAAGTACTTGCCTTACATGCAACCAACCTGGGTTCAATCCTCAGCACCCTGTATTACTCCCTGCGCACTTCCAGGAGTGATCCCTGATTGAGTAAGCATGGAGCACCGCCAGGTATTGCTCCAAAACTACAACAGCAACAAAACAAACAAACAAAAAAAAAAACGGTCACATGGGCTACCCTAATGGAGTCTGGGAAGAAATAGGTGCTCTGGGATATCACTGGACAATTGTTTTCTGAAAATGATGACTCCAGGTGACTATACTTGCCAAAATTAAGCAAAGGTCTCTCATTTTACCAAGAGATTGTCTTTCTGGAAAATTTAAACAAAGCAGTATATTACAAACAAGTATCTGAACTCCTGAGAGACTGAGCACATAAAATCTTAAAGGGAAGTGAATCGACATATGTCAGGGCAAGTTGGGAAAAAAAAAGCTTTTATTTTTTAAAGTGTGATTTACATTGCTCTTGCTTTTTTAAATATTCATTATAAAACTAAGCTTGTTTGTTTTTAGTGGAACAAATTCATTTTTATTGAAAGAAATTTACTTGGAAGATGTAAGGGAAACAAATTGCAGGATTCATGTTCCAGAGAAAACATGAGCTTGCAAAGCAAGGAAGTGGCCAGAGCAATAGTGCAGTGGGTAGGGCACTTGCCTTGCACATGGACGACCTAGGTTTGATCTCTAGCAATCCATATGGTCCCCTGAACCCCACCAGGAGTGATCCTTGGGCTCAGAGCCAGGAATAAAGCCTGAGCATCGCCAGGTGTAGCCCCAAAACAAACAACAATAACAAAAAATCAATCAAGCTCTGCTTTATATTCTAGAAAATCCAAGGTTTTACTTCTTCAACACCTTACTCCACACCAACCACCACACACACTCCAACTTCCAAACTGCAAGAGCTAAATCTTCTGCAGAGGCTGGGGCAGGGTATAACCAAAGGTAAAAAACAATGAGGTAAAAACTGGCTTCCTCTTACTGAGGAAAAATCCCCAAGGGGTTGTAGTCCCGATTCCCAGGGCTATTGAGTCGCAATAGGGAAGAGCATTTGTTTTTTTTCTCTCCTAATCTAGTACACATCATTTCAATAATATTTCTAGTCATTTTGTATAAACACAGTAAGAGAGACAGGCATAGCTATTCACTATAGCTAGAATCTGGAAACAACCTAAATGCCCGAGAACAGAGGACTGGCTAAAGAAACTGTGGTTCATCTACACTATGGAATACTATGCAGCTGTCAGAAACGATGAAATTATGAAATTTACCTGCAAATGGATGGACATGGAGTCTATCATGCTGAGTGAAATTAGTCAGAAGGAAAAGGACAGATATAGAATGACTGCATTCATTAATAGGATATAGATACCAGTGTTTTAATAAATATGGGAAATGGTAATGGCAGATTAAAACTCACCACTGAATATACACAAAAAAGACTTAAGTGATAAACTCTAAATATCTGCAGGGCTAGCCACAATGTGTAAAATAAGAGGGAGAGAGATGCAGAGACAGAGAGAGAGATAGAGAGGGAAAGAGAGGAAACTGGGGTACCTGCTATTAAGGCGGGTGGGGGAGCGGGAGGGGAGGGTACATTGGTGGTGGAAATGGGGCACTGGTGGAGGGATGGGTGCTGGAATACTGTATTACCAAGAACCAATTATGAACACCTTTGTAATTGTATGTTTCACGGTGGTATAATAAAAAAAATTTTAAAAAAAAAGAGAGAGACAGGCATATATCTACACCTGGGATTAAACCCATACTGTGACCTTTCCTGGGAGATCATGTCATATGATCCAGACTACACTCCCTTGCCAGATTGGTCATATCCAATCCCCCTTAGGGTCCTATCTCCAACAACAACAGTCTTAAGTCCTCTGCTCCAGCTGCAAGGCAATTCACTATTTATCTTAGGTCAAATCAGAGGTGTTCTGACCTTGCTCTAAACTTCATGTCAGAGCAGGACTTACTCAAAAGTTGTCCCACTTCAAGCCAGGTTGAACTCTTTTCGGTGTGCCATCCAGTCCCTTGCAGAGGACCCTTCTTTATGGAGTATGAGAAATTAGATTCAATATAAATGGCACTGAGGCTTATAGTTGGAAAATATGACAGAAATCCAGCAGTAAATAATTTAGAGTTAAGTAACTCACAACTGCACTGCTTGGCTATCTTTTTCTGCTTATACCAAAGATCCCTAGCATAAACATATGCAAAAGGCTAGTAGGAAGTAGAAAAACAATCCCTCATTAGCAATACAAAAACCTAGGATCAGCAAGTAAGCAAGTAATCCAACACTGGACTATTTATATTATATAACACAGGATGCAAAATGGGAATCTGAGCACAGATTACTTTTTGTTGTTGCAAATCTGGTCATCAGAGAATTCGCAATAATTAACTCTGCTCATCTAAATATCTTCATGTCATTTGTATAGTAGATGTGAATGAAATGATGAACTGATGATTCCTTATACCATACAAGGGTTCCAGAACCCTCTGGAGACTGCCCCCCCCGGTATAGCCACTGCTACCCAGTCAGTCCTCACACAGAAACCCTCAGGGACTAACCCATGCTCTGTGCCGGGACAACGAGGCTTAGACTCTGCTGGTTTCTAGAAAGTTTAGAAAGTCCCTTGAGTCACGTAGCCCAGGAAACAAGTACAAATGTTCATGCTTTATAGTTCAGGGCCCAGCTTACCATGGCCCTACTGTGGGAACCCCTGCATGAGGGAGGGCGTTGGCCTCTTCTGGTGTTCGTCTGGGACCCTCAGGCAATTGTTGCCCTCCAGCCATTAGGACTGCCAGGTGCTAACTGTGGACCTTAATGAGAGATGTTAGTAAAAGATGATAGTTTTTCCCCTCAAAACAGTAATGTTTTATTTTCCCACTCTTGATGAAGACATGAAGACATGAATATAAGGAAAGTCAACATTTTCTATGAAATTGTCATCAGAAACTCATTAGAAGGCCCAGAGATAATGCAATGGGTAGGTGGTTGCTGAACGCACAGCTGACTGTCTTGATTCCCAGCATCCCATATGGTCCCCTGAACACCACTAGGCATGATCCTGAGCACGGAGCCAGGAGTAATTTCTGAGCACAGCCAGATGTGATCTCCCCCAAAAAATCTAGGAATAGGCTGAGTAGAGGCCAGAGTGGTGAGGAATCCCCAAGAATGGCTGGGATGGGTGGGGATCCCCCGAGGGAGTGGTCCCTTCTCAGTTTCCCAGACTGGTGTCTAGCCCAGGGATGACACTGACTTTACACTGAAACAGTGGCTGCTCCCCTAAATATGTGTCACTTGCTAAATATTTTTAACCTATCACCTCCTCTCAAGTGGAAATGAAAAGTTCATGCTGCAAGAGCTTTGGGTTGTTCAGGAGAAAGCAAACAAACAAACAAACAAACAAACAAAACTAAACCAGACTGGCTTAAAGCTTGTCATTTGGAGGCTGTGGAAACTCCTCTCCATGAAAAAGCCCCTAGTATATATATTTGACCCAAACTGTGCCCAGGCAGAGCCTCTGAATACTGCTGGACTTAAAGGTCCCTGCACAATGGGCCCTTCCCAACCTTCTCTCCTTACCACTCTGAAGCACAAGCCCATGGTGGTGTTTCTCTGCCACTTTTTGCACAGGGGTGCAGGTCCATTGACCCATATTTTCTTCAAATACTCACTGCCATCCCCCTTATAAAGATGCACATTTTCTGAAATTAGTAGAGACTGTAGATCACCTTCATTCTACCAGGCACAGGGCCAGACCCCACTTCCTCTCTTTGTTTTTGATTCTATTCCCTTTGGTTTGGTTTGAGGGGGATGGGAAGGGTTACACCCAACTGTGCTCAGGCCTTACTCCTGGCTCTATGTACAGGGATCCCTCCTGGTGATTAAACCGGGGTCAGACACGTGCAAGGAAAGGGCCCTATCCACTGTACTATCTCTCTGGCTCCCATACACACGAATCACTCCTGGTGCTCCTCAAAGGACTATATGTGTGCTAGGGATTGAACTGGATTAGTTGTGTGCAAGGCAAGCACTATCACTCTATCTCCATGAATGCATTTTCCAGATATTTTTAATCTCTGAATTCTAGATTCTTCAAGTGAAATGTCACTTTCCACACATTTACAGGGTACACCCTGTAAACCAGTGTTTGCCGCAGCCATAGTAACAATGGGGGCCAGATATGCCTTTAGGTGAGGGCTATCTTGTGTCCTATGAGACTGAGCAGCATCCCTGGCCAATATGAGATGCAACAGCAACATCTAACCCCAGTTGCGACCATCCAAAATGTCTCTAAGGGACCGGAGAGAGATGGCAGAGCAGGTAGGGTGCTTGCCTTGGTATCCCATATGGTCCCCTGAGCACTACCATGAGTGGTTCCAGAGCATAGCCAGAAATAAGCCGTGAACACATAGCAGTGTGCTCCCACTCACCCTCATAAACATCTCTAGACATTGTCAACTGCTCCACGTAGGGTAAAATCACCCTGTTTGAGAAACTCTACTCCAGAGCAAAGGAGCCATGGGAAATTTAGGAGTTTTCATTCTTTCTAACATTACAAATGTGATCAATGAGAACCAAGTTTTAGAATAACCAGTGGGTGCTTATTTATTAACTGATTTAATGGTAAGAATTTATTGATCATCTCTATTGTCCTCAACACTGAGCTGTACATTATAGGAAAAATATCACCTGTGATTCTGAATTTCAAATTAGTCAATTTTTAGCCTGGAACATGGGCAACAAGTTTCAAAGAAATACTGCCGATGACAAAAATAAAATTTCTTCCTGAAAAAAAATCTTCCTGAGGGGCCGGAGCAAAGGTACAGTGGGTAGGGCATTTGCTTTGCGCATGGCTGACCTGGGTTCTATCCCTGGCATCCCGTATGATCTCCTGAGCACTGCCAGGAGTAATTCCTGAGTGCAGAGCCAGATGTAACCCCTGAGCATTACCGGGTGTGACCCCAAAAGCAAAAAATTTTAAAAATTTCTTCCTGAACTGTCAGGGAACTTTGTGGTTTAATCAAGATTTAAACATTCAACTTTCCCTTCTCATGTACATTTTCTGACCTTCCACAAGTCACAAATTTTCTCTCCTGAGTTTTGGTTTTCACCACGATGAACCAAGACTCAGCAATGCCATCTGGTCTTGCTGTTGTGAGGAAAATGTCTGAGCCTGTGTGATATGTCTGGTCCCAGTGGAGTTGGAGAGATGGGCTCCCCTGTCTTCTCTTCTGGGCCATTTTCTTTAAGAGGAGGAAACCTTTCTGCAACTCGTGTCTCTGTTGCTTATGGTGAAATCCTGAAAGCTGTCCAGATCCTTCAGATCCAAGATAAATATACCTCCCTCCTTACCCACAACCTCTCCTTCCTCTTTGGATAGTTTGTTTTAAAATGTGTTTCAATAACTGTAGAGTTTATGTTTGAGGTTCAGCATTAGCCCTTTCTCAGCTCTGTCCAATGGAGGGAGCTCCCGGCCTCAGCCCTGGCTCTGGGTTTGTGACAGGATCAGTCACAGTCACCTGGTGGGACGGAGCCCCAGACTCAGTGCCCCAAAGGGAATTGACCAGTCTTGAAATTCCACATTGCCCACCCACAGAGCTTCCCTGAACGTTTTAGGAGCATTTAGAGCCCCAGAGTTTACAAACTCCTGAGGAGTGGCCCCAGTATTCAAACGTTAACACCCTCCAACTGCACTGCTTAGCACTTTCCAAACAGGAAAATCCATGTCATGTTCTGCTTCTCCTTACTTTGTCCCTCAGTCTAGAACATTCCTTCCTTGCTTTGAATCGTCCCTAAAGATGATTCAATCATCTTCACTCTCTGCTCTCTTCTTACCCCAGTTTTGACCCAGGTAGAAACGGGATCCCTAAACTGCCATTTTGTTATCCCACAAGCTCCCTTACTGCAACAGTCTTGAAGCAAAGCCTCTTCCTGGTTCTCTCTCTAATGCCAAATATTGGCTTTGTGCAAAGAGTATCTTTAGCAAATGTTTGATGAACAAACAGATCATTACAGGAGTGCATTTAAATTTCATAGAGAACTCTGAGACAGTTGCCAAGAAGAGACCTGAAAAAACACTTCTTTGACTTCTTTTTGTCATGTCCAAGGCCAGGGATCCTAGCACTAGTCATAGAGCAGAAGTGAAAACAGTTTGCATGATGTTGATTGAGGACAAAGCCACATTCTGAATACGTGACTGTAAACTCTGACCTATTGATCTTTGTAGAAGTCAGAGTGAGTCTCTGGGTCCCCACGGCCACTGTTATGTATCTCCTTCCTGGATTGGCCAGCTGGCTCTGAACGCTCATTGTTAAAGAGGAAATTAGATTTCCCTGAGAACTTGGGATCCCTTGGATGACTTGTAATTGCAAAGCTCTCTTGGGAGGTTGGCAGGGAGGAGACTTGATTCTGGCATCCCACTAGCTGGAAGGTGAGATGGGACTATTTACAAGAGGTCCCTTGGATGGAGGTGCCCTGGGTGCCTAGTGCCATATTTGACTATACAGAGTCCTCCGCCACTTTTGGTCATGGCCGGTCACACAAGGGACTTTCATTTTGTTTTCAAGAATTTGACCTGGTTGATATTTGTGATGAAAAACATCTGGCTGAGAAGTCATTTGGCAAAAAGCAGAAAGCAGGCGGTATAAACTGCATTACATGGGGTGTGGGATTTCTTCTGAGCTTTGGGGTAAACCTCACACATGCCTTAAAGTCCCAACACCACCTTCCTCCATAGCTCCCAAGTCTCATCCCAGAGCAGAGGTCTCAGCTCTCATCAATAGGATCATCTAGACTTGGTTCACTTATGACATGCCTCTATTTGCAGTTGTTCTGAGCACTGAGAAATAGAGTTTTGGAGGTTAATGAGAGAGGGTTTGCTGGGAAGAGACCACTTCATTCATTATTACCGTGGCTAACTGTTGGATAATACCAGTTACAATTTCAGCGAAGGCTTTGGGTTTTAAAAAACCATGTTATTTTTTAAAATATTTTATTATACTACCGTAAGATATACAATTACAACGTTGTTCATGTTTGGAGGTTTCGGTCACATAGTGTTCCAGCACCCCGCCCTCCACCAGTGCCCATTTCCCACCACCAATGTCCCCAATTCCCTCCCCTCTCCCATAGCCTGCCTAAATGGCAGGTTCTTTATCTCTCTTCTCTCTCCCTCTCTCTCTTTTCCTTCTCTTACACATTGTGGGTTGCACTACATACACTTAGAGGCCATCATGTGCAGTTTTTTGCCTGTATTTAATGCTCAGTTCTAGGTTGGTATTAGACCTTTCGATATTTATTCACACAAAACCATGTTATTTTTTAAAACAAGGGTTCTTTCATTTAATCATTGCATCAATCTGAGAAGTCCTATTTTTATTTTCCCACTTTCTACCAAATAAGTAATATTCACAAATATTACTTTCTCACTTTCTACCAAATATCCACAAATATTACTTTCCCACTTTTTACCAAATAAGTAATATTTGTGAATATTACTTATTTGGTAGTAAATAAGTAATATTTGTGATATTTTATGTGAAATAAGTAATATTCTACCAAATAAGTAATATTTGTGAATAGTCACAGATGACTATTCAATGTATATGACTATTCACAGAGCTTCAATAACTAATACTAAACTAACTTGGGAAAGAGATTTGATGGGGAGGGGTTTGGACCACACCTGGTTGTGCTTAAGCTTACTCCTGGCTCTGCACCAAGGATCAATCATGGTGGGCTCAAGGGACCATATGTGGTGCCAGGGATTAAACCCAGTATAGCCATGTGCAAAGCAAGTGCCCTGCCATCTGTTCTATCTCTCTGTCCCAAAGGAGAGATTTTTAAAAAAAAAATTTTATTATACCACCGTGAGACATACAATTACAAAGATGTTCATAATTGGTTCTTGGTAGTTCAGTATACCAGCACCCATCCCTCCACCAGTGCCCCATTTCCACCACCAATGTACACCACCCCTCCCGCCCACCCCCCCAGGCTGCCTCAATAGCAGGTACCCCAGTATCCTCTCTTTCTCTCTCTGTCTCTCTCTCTGTCTCTGCATCTCTCTCCCTCTTGTTTTACACATTGTGGCTAGCCCTGCAGATATTTAGAGTTTATCACTTAAGTCTCTTTGTGTATATTCAATGGTGAGTTTTAATCTGCCATTACCATTTCCCACATTTAGTAAAACACTGGTATCTATTTATATCCTATTAACGAATGCAGTCATTCTATATATGTCCTTTTCCTTCTGACTAATTTCACTCAGCATGATAGTCTCCATGTCCATCCATTTGCAGGTAAATTTCATAATTTCATCTTTTTGACAGCAGCATAGTATTCCATAGTGTAGATGAACCACAGTTTCTTTAGCCAGTCCTATGTTGTCGGGCATTTAGGTTGTTTCCAGATTCTAGCTATAGTGAATAGCGCAGAGATGAATAAAAAGTACAGATAGTGTTTCTGCTATGTGTTTTTCGGTCTCTCGGGTATATTCCCAGGAGTGCTATTGCCGGATCAAATGGGAGTTCAATATCTAGTTTTCAGAGGAATGCCCATATTGTTTTCCAAAAAGGGCTGGACCAGCCGGCACTCCCACCAACAGTGGATGAGAGTCCCCAAAGGAGAGATCTTTTAAATTGTAGTTTAAAAGAAAAATTGTTGTGGTTGAACCACATCTATTAATGCTCAGGACTTACTCCTGGAAGTGCTCAGGGGACCATATGGGATGCTGGGATTGAACCTGAGTCAAACATAGGCAAGGCAAACACCCTACCTGCTATACTATGGCTTCGATCCCAAGGCAAATGTCTCACCCACTGTACTCTCTGCCCCAGGACGTCTTAAAATTTTTGTCACACTTTCAACTCCCAAGAAAAAGGCTAATTCTGTCTTCATGCTATCACATTACTGACTTAGAAGTTTATCAGACTACTGTCTTAACCATAGCGTAGTCCAGAGTTTAACAATCTAGAGCCTTCACACTATAGTTCCCCACCCAAATCTGTATACTGCATAAGCTAAGAATGGCATTTGCAGTTTCAAATGGTTCGGATGAAAAAGCCTATTTTGTGTGTCACACACAAATGAGATGAACTCAAAATTCCAATGTCCTTTTTGCAGTTTTTGGAGCTTGGCCACACTCACTTATGGACAGGCTGACTCACTTACGGACAAAGCCTACATTACTTACTTATGGCAGATTAGGGCTCTCCTTGGACCCAAAATTAGAGGAGCTCAGGCACTAGGTGGGTAAGAAGAATTTACTAAAAAGGGCCAAAGAGGCAGTGTAGTGGGTAGGTGCTTTTCTTGCTTATGACCTACACTCTGGTTCAATCACATACAGTCCTAGTGTGTCACCAGGAGTGAGCCCTGAGCAAAGGCAGGAGAAAGCCCAAAGTCACGTCTCTCCCCCCAGAAAAAATAATTTACCAAAGAGCTAGACTTTACCAAAGTCTTTGATCCCTGACAATGAGAGGGAAAAGTGTGGTAGTCTACAGTGCCCAGAGCAACGGAAGCTGGAAGGAGGTGGTGTGATTGAAGGACTCTCAGGAGCAAAGCGGCCAAGGAATCTGTAGCAGTGACCCTACTAAAGAGTTTGCATTTCTGGAATCTTTAGATGATACAAGGAAATATCATTTCACCCACAAATACCATAAAAAATGGATTCTAATGTGCTCAAGATTCATATCGTTAAATTGTCTAATGACTCTATTCAAAACTACTAAAAGTAATTCAAGTTCACATTCCTAGTCTGGATACCATACTTTATTGACACCTTTGTCTAGTGGACAGTTTTATCTTTTTTGTTGTTGTTTGTTTGTTGGGTCCAAACCTGAACTTACTCCTGGCAGTATTTGGGTGATCATGACAGAGCTGGGATCAAGCTCTAATTGGCTGCATGCAAGACACCTGACCTGTGGTACTATCTCTTTGGCTCATGCACTGTTTTTCCAGAAAGACAATGCCTGGGTAAAGTGTATGACCTTGTTTTATTTTTGTGAACACAAAGTTATCTTCCAGATAACACCCATATACCAGAGCACCCATTCTTCAAGCCCGAACCCTAAGATAATCATAAAAGCTTACCATCAGCCTGGCCAACCCTTCCACCTTCCAACATGAGCTGATAGAAGGGATTCTAAATGCTAGTGGAACCTGAAGTTTAGTCTAACAAGTATGAAATAGAGTCATTTTGGAGTCAGTGAGGCATTAATATTTAGTGCTTATTTTCTTCTTATTGTTATTTTTTTTTTGTTTTGGGCCACACCAGGTGTCGCTCAGGGCTTACCTCCTGGCTCTGCAGTCAGGAATCACTTCTGGTGGTGCTCAGGGACCCTATGGGGTTCCAGGGATTGAACTCAAGTCAACCACATGCAAGGCAACTGCCCTACCCGCTTACTATCCCTCCATCCCCAATGCCTGTTTACTTTTATTGAAACTATCAAACACAATTTTGATCAGTACTAAGCAGTCCAACAACTCCATGCTAAGGTCTTCATAGATGGACTCCTACATACAGCAAGCTTGTGGCCGGGATCGTAATGGTCAAAATGGAGGTCGCCTAAAGGCTAATACACTACTGTTTTGCAGGATGAAAACTCTTACTATATCAGTGAAGTGAGAGCGTATCTGACCATCTCAAATCCAGGTTAGTACTTAGAGGAGGCTGTTGCACCCTGCTTCAGGATATTCATACCACTGAACTCACTAATATTTAATGCTGCTTTTGAGAACCAAAGAGAATGACCTGCAATGTCACTTTTGGAAGAACTTAGCTGGATTTATGTTCACCTAGTTTTCTCATGAAAGAGGTTGGGCCAGATTATGTGGGAGATTATTGTAGCAATAATTGTTGACCAGCTTTGGGATAGGTGGACTTTTTTATTTTTTTAATTATATCACCATGAGATATACAATAACAAAGATGTTCATAATTGGGTTTCAGTCATACAGTGTTCCAGCACCACCTCTCCACCAGGGCCCTATTCCCACCACCAATGGACAAGTGAACTCTTGATGGTAAAGTAATGCTCTGCTTTTTGGGCTTTAAAATGCCGATTAAGCCCTCTTACAGGCACTGGAGACCTATAATCATCCAAACACGTGTCCCTTGCCTGTGTGAAGCTTACATTCAACCAGTTGTGAGAGGACCATGCATAAATAAACTCCAACACATGGCAAAACTATAACACAGAGAGATGAGTTTTATGGGCAGACATAGGGTGGATAAGTAGGAATGAAAGCTATTTGGGGTCGGGCATTAGGGAAGAGCTTGGAGGAGGAGGAAGCGCATGGGGCAAGTGAGCTTTAAGCCAAGAGCTATCCCCATGTGGGCCTTGGGAAACTTTCCAGGTGGACAACAGGGACAGAGATCCCAGCCACTGAGCTTACGGATATGTTCCAGGAGTCACAGGAACCAGTGGGGGAGAGAGCAAAGCAGAAGCCGTGGTCCGAGGGACTGCACCAAGGGCTGTGCACCAGGCAAAGGAATAACTCGGGATTTTCTCCTAAAGTGTAAAAGCTACCATTAGGGAAGCTGATGGACATTTACCATCATTCACCTGGTTGAGACTTGCCCACATGTGGCAGGTTGATGAAATCCTTAATGTTCCTTCCAGGAAAAGGAAAGCTTCCAGTCAAATCAGGAAATTTTGACTGAATACTTCTGTATCAAGAGATTTCACATCTGGCCTTTTCCCTGAGTACCTCTGTAACTTTGGCACAGGAGATAGGCTTGTCTAGACCCAGGGCTCTGCCCTGTGGGCCCTGGATGGTTGATGGTTTGGCATAGAAAGAGCTCTGGGCCCTCTTGGGTGAACCCAGAGCCATGGCAGAGCCTGGCAAGCTACCCTGTGGTATATTCGACATGCCTAAAACAGTAACAATAGTGGATCTTATTCCCAACGAATGGAGATGTTACTGGTGCCCGCCCTACCCCCCCACTCATTCGCCCACCCACCCAAAAAAACAAATCCCCCCCCACCCCACCCCCCACCATTATATATCGGGCCCCCCCCCCGAAAAAAACCCCAAACAAAACGCCACTCACCCCCGCAGCTTAGGTGTCCTGCAACACCCACTCTAGCAAATCAATAAACAACGGGAAGACAAGTGACCTCTATAACAAGAGATTTCACATCTGGGTTTTTTCCCTTTCAAAATTCTGTCTTTAATGGGCTTAAGCCCATTGTTTTTCTAACTATGGAACTTATACTATAGAAGTTTGCCAGGAAATAAAAATGTGGAGAAAGATTTATGTACAGCATTAGCTCGAGTGCATGGGCACTATTTGAAATGACGGCACTTGTGTGGCTGGATGTATGTGAGTCTCTGAGGTCTACAACTCCTTTTCATACATCTTGACACACCTGGAAGCATGTTCTCATATTGGCTGGAGGGTGAAGATGATGAACACAAACAGAAATTACCTAATGTTATCACTGGGTATGAGTCAAATCTAGGTCAGTGGTAGGGCAAGAATCTGGCCTCAGTGGTAGAGGCGGAAGAAGGAAGAGACAGTCCCCAAGCTTCCCATTTCAATGGTATAACTCAGTTTATGTGAGGTGACCTGCAGATATTCCAAACAAAGAAGAAAACCATGTCCCCAAAGTCCATTGGGATATATATTTTTTCATAAGAAGAAGGTGGGAAGACCCCCAGAGAGCCACATCTGGAGGAAGTGACAAGATCACATGTGGACAAGTCCCAGCATCAGCTGGACTCTGGAATAATTCACCAGGATTCTTACTTGGATCTCGCCTTTGCCTCCTCAGAGAAAAGTTACTCCGGGCTGAGCAGCTCTCTGATGCTGTTTGAGGCCGTGCTCGGGCACTTCCTTCAAGTGTGTGAGCGAACAGAGCGTCCAGCTGTCCCGCCACCTGCAACTGAAGATGATGAATACCCAGCTTCAAGCTTTCGATTTTGAAGGAGACCACTTTGGAAATGGTAAGTAAAGGGTTCTTTAAGTCGTAGCTCTCAGGGATGGAGCCCGAGACATAGAACAGGTTGAGGTGCTGGCCTTGCCTGTGACTGACCCCTGTCTAATCCCTGTCGTTACATATGGTCCTCCAAGCATGACCAGGCATGACTCCTGAGCCGGGGAGTAGCCCTTGAACTTCATCAGGCTTGGCCCAAAGCACATGCCGGCCACACAAACAAAGCAAACACAAAGAAGCCCTCCAGGTTTATTTCAAGTTCTTTTTGGCTGGAGCCATCCAAGAGATTCATTTGGACAGAGAATCTTCTCTTCAGCTGTCCGAGAGGTTCATTTGTCTCACATGAGCTTCCAAGAAAAAGTCTGATGGTCCCAAGCGCTCGGCATATTCTTTGACCACACCTCCCACCACCAACCTCTGTACAGACAGCTTTACCCACTCCCGTCCACTCCCTCCTGCAGCTGAATTACTTGTCCCTGTCCTAGCAAATCAAACATTCTGACTCATTCCAACACACATGCACACACTCAAAAAAAAAAAAAAACACCAAGTCTCATTTCCCTGGCCCTTGCCACGGAGGACTGGTCATGTAAGTACATTCGGGGAACATTAAAGATCCAGAGCATTCGCGATGTCTATAACTCAGGATTTCAGAATCTCCTTAATTCTAAAATCCTGGCAGAGGGCAAAGAGAATGAGGTGATAATGAGAACCCTCTGGAGTCCCCGGCTCTCCCCTCAAGCTATTCCACAGGAGTAGTGTTATTGGCAATCCTCATTTCCATCCAACATTTGCTCCGGGTTTTAACCTCTACTAAGGGAAGCAGGCCCTAGGGAAAAAGCTGGAGGCAGATTAGGGTAACTTTCCAAGAAAGTTTCTTTTTTCTTCTTTTAGCCAATAAGTGTACTAAAAAAGTTTGTACAATAAGTTCACTATAAAAGTTTGTACAGGGGCCGGAGCGATAGCCCAGTGGGTAGGGCGTTTGCCTTGCCGCGCCGGCCCATGCCGGCAGGGGTTCGATCCCGGCACCCCATATGGTCCCCCAAGCACCGCCAGGAGTAATTCCTGAGTGCAGAGCCTGAGCATCGGCTCCAGGTGTGACCCCCAAAAAGCAAAAAAAAAAAAAAAAAGTTTGTACAGATGATTAGGATTTGAACCTTAGTTCCAAAAAAATCTTCCTCATAGCTCCATGATATTATGAGAGTCTCTCAATTATCAAAAATACTTAGTGATCTTGGATCCAAAGAGATAGTAGAAGAGTTAAGGTGATTGTCTTGCATTCTGCTAATGCTGACACCACAGACGAGTGTTCCCCAAGTACTGTCAGGGAGAATTCCTAAACACAGAGCCAGGGAGTAGCCCCTGGGACCACTGGATATGCCCCCACCCTAAGGGAAAGTATTTAGTGAGCTTAGACAGAAATCAAATTTCTGGATGCAGAGAGATAGTATAGGGTTAAGGCACTTCGCCTAGTACAAGGCAAATCCTGGTTCAATCCCTGGCACCATACCTGGTCTGAAAGGGGGAGGAGAGAGAGAGAGAGAGAGAGAGAGAGAGAGAGAGAGAGAGAGAGAGAGAGAGAGAGAGAGAGAATGAGGTGGAGGAGAAAGGAGAAAAGAGAGGAAGAGAAGGGAGGCAAAAGAAGGGAGAAAGAAAGAAAAGAAAAAGAAGGAAAATAAATTCTTTCCACAGTTCAGTTCTGCAATACAATTTTGATTTGTCTTTGAGCTCCACGATAAATCTTAAGGATATATTCAGCAGAAAGTTTCTGGTATACTTAGCGGGAAGCATTTAACAAAAAGAAGGATGAAGGTGGGGCTAACTTTGGATGCTCTGATTTCTGTAGGTCTTTGCCTGAGTCTCACAATTACTACTTTTACCACAGGGCTAAGATGAAATATTAAAATCTATTAGTAATTTTCTCTATCCCCCCTGACCCCACCCCATCACCCCCATCCTTTATTAGCTGTCTCAAATTTCCCAATGGAGGGAAACTTAGAAGTCATTATGAATGTTTGGGGGAACCACTGACCTGTGTCGCAGATCTGAAAACTCTGGCACACATTCACTCTTCCCTCCATACAGAAATCTGTGAAACAGGAAGTGATCAGGTCTTGGAAACCGCTTAGTGGCAGGAGAGAGAAAGTAGTCTTTCAGCAGCATGCACTGGTCTTAGGATAGCAGACAAGCTCCCCTCTGTCCTCCGGGCCCGCTCATACAAGTACCCCCAAAGCCCCGTGCAATCGACCTCATCTTCCTTTCCCGTCGCCCAGTCCACCGTCCTCTGCTCCAGCTCAGCTCCAATTCTTGCTCTCTGGGCTTCAAGATGCCCTGAAGACGCGCTATTATGAAGATATATGTTGTTCTATAAGTGATGTTTTCAGCCAGAGAAAAAAAGGGGGAACTCTAGCTTGGAGAACTAAAGGGGTGTAGCGTGATAGTGCAGCAGTTAGGGTGCAAGCCTGAAAATAAAGGGTGTGCAGAGCTGCAGTACTGGGGCACTTGCCTCACACACAGCCAACCTAGTTCAATTCCCCACGCCCCAGATGGGTCCTGATCCCAACCAGGAATGATCTCTGAGCACAGCCAGGTGCGGCCCAAACAAAGAAAAAATTGGGATTCAGTAGGGTGTTTTCAACAGCATTAGTGCAAAAGACTGTGGGCGGGGTTGGGGGGTTGGGGCTGGGGGGAGGGGGGCGGGTGATGAAAGCGGAGGAGATGGCGGTACAAGGGTGACATTTCAACAAGTGCTTGGAGAACTGGAGAAAAATCCAGCAAGAATCAGTGCTCAGCCTGGTCAAAAAGAATGAACACCCAGAATAACGCACATTCTCAAGCCGGCTTCTCTGAAACACCAGAGCCCAGGGTGCAGGCAAAGTACAAGGCTCTTGATTTGTCAGCAACCTGGCGCGTTAGAGCCATGCAATCCCCAGATACCACCGCCAGGCGTCGCTCCTGAGCACAGAGGCCCCGTGTGACCTACCCCTCCCACCCCCTTACCAAAAATCAAAAACTAACCAACAAAAATCTGAGCCTGCCAAGTGCTCCTCTAATACTAGGACCCCGGGCGGCAGCCAGCAGCCTCTTCCGGAAGCGCAGGTTTAGAGTGGAAAGCACTGACCTTGTGATTCTGCACACGTCCCCAATTGCGTTTCTCGCTTGAGAGACCAGTTTCAATTCTGCGCCAAACCCTCTAGACCAAAAGTGCCGTGCCTCAAAGTTGGGTCTGCACCTCCACTGCCTGCGGGTCACCCCGCTGTCTCACCCCAGCTCAGAGAATCCTAGCGGGCCTGGGGGTGGGGGTCCTGCCATCTAAGGCCTCTGAGAGTGTGTACACACACACACAGAAACAGACACA
>JAJIBD010012019.1:0-25297 GCA_021461705.1 Cryptotis parvus
TTTTTTTTTTCACTTGAAGCACTGTGGTTTATAATTACTGCCCATGACAAGGAGGAACCAAATGTTTCTTGAACATCGTTTTTTTTTTTTTAACATCTTTTGTAACAGCCAGGGGGATTCCAGATGGGCGGCAAGAGCTGAGTCACAGAACCACCGGCCCAGCCTGAACTAAGCAGTTTTCGGACGTCACTTAGCTGCCACCTCCAAACAGCAGAGGGGGTTGAGCCAGCTCCGCAGATCCCCTGGGCTGAAGGAGTCCTGCCATGTTTCATGGCAGAATCTTGCCTCTGCTCCACTAGTGCAGCTATGCGGCACATGCAACGCCAGTGCTGCCCCAGACTGCAATATCCTGGATCTCAGACCTCATCTGAGCTGTGTGCCAGCCGGGATTCCAACCTGGTCTGGTGACCCAGGCGGGTCTTCCCTCAATGGCACTGTTGCTGCACTCCTCAGGCTGGGGAAGCTTCTAATGGGGGAAGCTGGTGTGACCTCAAAAGCAAGCACTGCCTCCAATGATTTTTTCTGCTGTGGCTCCAGGAAACAAGTAAATACGGTGGCACCTCTAGCCTGTCACCCAGTAAGAAAGTGCTGGATGAATCGCGACCCCAGCTCCACTGGGCTTCGGCACTCCCAGAGCTTGTATTAATTTGTTTCCTTAAGTAGCACTGGCACCTCTACCCAGGGTGTAGAGCATACAAAGCACAAGTGTTCTGCACCACCAAGCCACCTTCCCAGGGGGTTAGGGGGAGGAGGGTGTTTGGGCACACCATGTGGCACTTAGGACCTTCATCCCACTTTGTTTTGGGGTCTCACCCAGCAATGCTCAGGGGTTACTTCATGTCCAACCTGCTCAAATACCACTCCGGGCCTCAATTTTTTTTTTTATTTTGGTTTGATTTTTTGAGTCACACACTCTGCGGGGCTCAAGCCCATCTGTATACCTGGGGAACGACATGTACTGCCAGAGATAGAACCAAGTTTCCTGCATGCAAACCCTGCCCTCAGCCTGGTGAGCTTATGTCCCATTTCTCACTCAGGGGTCACTCCCGGCGGTGCTCAGAGGACCAGACCACTGGGGCTCACAGCCAGGGCTCCAGCACATGATGCTCTCACCCCCTAGCCCAAGTAAACTCTCAGGCTCCAGACCTCACAGCTTTTAAAAGGCCATAACTTTCACTTCTCCCAAAAGCCTCCCCAGGAGCTTCTGAGAAATGCAACGCTACCCTTGAGGCAACAAGAACAATCTAACCTTCTCTTATGGGCTGGAGCGATAGCACAGCAGGTACGGCATTTGCTTTGCATGGACCTACACGGATTTGATCCTCAGCATCCCATATGGTCCCCCTGAGCAGCCAAGAGTAATCCCTGAACATTGCCAGGTGTGACACAAAAAGCAAAACAAAAAAATTAAATTAAACATAAAATTGGGGGAGCCAGAGCAATAGCCCAGCGGGTAGGGCGTTTACCTTGCACGCAGCCAGCCCATGCCAACCGGGTTTCGCTCCCCAGCATCCCATATGTTTCCCGAGCACCACCAGCAGTAATTCCTGAGTGCAGAGCCAGGAGAAACCCCTGAGCATTACCGGTGTGACCCAAAGTAAATAAATAAATAAAATAAAATAAATAAAATAAAATAAAATTGGAGCCGGAGTGATAGCCCAGCGGGTAGGGCTGTTTTTGCACGCGCCGACCCATGCCGGCCCATCCCGGCAGCCCGTATGGTCCCCTGAGGACCGCCAGGAGTGATTCTGAGTGCAGAGCCAGGAGAAACCCCTGAGTATTGCTGGGTGTGGCCCCAAAAAGCAAAAAAAAAAATAATGATGATGATAATAATAATAATAATAATAAAATAAAAGTACTCTATGTGAGGCTGGAGCAATAGTGCAGGCAGTAGGGTGCTTGCTTTGCACATAGCAGAACTAGGTTGAATCCCAAACACCCCTGAATTCCGCCAGGAGTGATCCCCTGAGTGCGGGCCAGGAGTAAGCTGGGAGAACCACAAGGTGTGGCCCCCAAACAAGCAAAATAAATACCCTGTGAAGCTGGAGGGTGCAGGCGGGAAGTTGGATTCTGGGTGCAGGAGCTCACAGGAAGGAGGGTGTGTGTGTGCCTGGATGCAACAAAAGCCCATTACTGACACAGTCCCCTAGTGTGCAGAATGCAGAACAATTCTAAACTGCACTTCTGCTTTTATTTCCACCTCAGAATACAGCCTTTGTGGAAAGGGAAGACATAGCTCACTGTGCCAGCTGAGTCCTTACTTCACCAATGACGGTTCAAGGGCCAGGGAGATGCTCAAAGGGCTAGGGCACGTGTCTGGCATTCGGGGAGCCCCAGGTTCTATCCCCAGCATGGATGGAACCTGGGGCTCTTTCCAGAACCGTCCCCTACCCCTCTCTGCCAAACCTCTTCAGATGTCAGTTCAAATTCCCTAGGAAACCTTCCCCGACGTCCTACATTAGATAGCTTCCCCCGCCCTTTCAATCTCTCCCGTGTCTGGAGGAAGTTTCGTTGCTCATTCATCGGGGTCTGAAATTAAATCATTGTGGGTCTATCTGTCCACTCAGTGGCTGGACCCACCAGAATGCAGCAGCCACGGAAGGTGGGCCACAGCTCCATAAGCTTAGCCCCTGGGTTCCAACCACACAGCACAGAACCTGTTGCCTCCCTGGGGCTGGCTCAAAGACAGAACTGAGTTTCACAACCAAGGCAAGCCCAGTGGTTGGCCAGCACCTCTCCGGGACACGCACAGGGTCTGCTCCGCCTCGGGCTGCTGAAAGCCTATTCCTGGGCCACTCTAGCTGGCAGCCCGTGGGTGTGGGCCACTGGCTTGTTACTGCTTGTTACTGCTTTAAACAGCTCCTTTAACTTTTCACCTGTTTAGATCTTGTCTTTCCACCTAGACAGAACGCACATGGTGTGCAAATGACACTGAATTCTCAACGCTCTCTAGCAGCATGCTACCACTGCCTGCATCACTATACATACATGCACCGTGCGGAGGCTGGAGCGACAGTCCAGCGGGTAGGGCATTTGCCTTGCACACGGCTGAGCCTGGTTCAACCCC
The DNA here is from genome assembly GCA_021461705.1 of Cryptotis parvus. Classification (NCBI taxonomy): domain Eukaryota; kingdom Metazoa; phylum Chordata; class Mammalia; order Eulipotyphla; family Soricidae; genus Cryptotis; species Cryptotis parvus. The sequence continues at coordinate 3,068 of JAJIBD010012019.1, forward strand.
TGTCATCCCATATGGTCGCCCGAGCAGTGCCAGGAGTAATCCCTGAGTGTAGAGCCAGGAGTAATCCCTGAGCTTTGCTGGGTGTGACCCAAACACAAAAAACAAACATATATACACATGTAGGCGCCGCACACACACACACACACACACACACAAACACACACAGGAATATGCATAAAACTGCTGATCTATCTTTTTGTATATAAAATAAAACAGACATGGGGTCAGAGTGACAGCACAGTGGTAGGGCATTTGCAGTGGATTCGGTCCTGGGCATCCCACGTAGTCGGGAGTAATTCCTGAGTGCAGAGCCACGAGTAATCTCTGAGCATTGCTGAGTGTGACCCAAACACACACACACAAAATAAAAACCACATATATGCACACACACACAAACACACACACACACACACACTCTAAAACAGGAATATGCATGAAACCGGTGATCTTTTTGCATATAAAATAAAACAGACATGGGCCGGAGTGATGGTACAGTGGGTAGGGTATTTGCAGTGGGTTCAGTCCCGGGCATCTCATATAGTCCCCTGAGCACTGCCAGGAGTAATTCCTGAGTGCAGAGCCAGGAGTAACCCCTGAGTATTACTAGGTATGACCCAAAAAGAGAAAAAAAAAAGAAAAGAAAAAAAAGACATATATGTACTTATGTATACACAAACATATATACACATGTGTGTTGTGCGTGTATATATATACATATATATATATACACACACACACCTGTATGCATATATATGTATGCATATGTATACATTATATGCATATATATGTTTGGTGCTCTGGTTTGTTTTTCCATAATGTTCAAGGGACCATGTGGTGCCAGGGATGGATCTCAGGCCTCCTGTGTGCAAAGCATGTGCTTTTAAGCTAGCTTCATGCCCCCTTCCTTTTCCTGTTAATATCTTTTTAATTTTTTTTATTTCACCCTCTTTTTTGCACCGCTCCCAAATAGGTGGGACAACTAAAGTTCCAGAATGTAAACTGTCCATGAGAAAAATCAGAAGTGACTACTGGAAAGTTTACTCACTTTTTTTTATTTATTTTTTTTTTGCTTTTTGGGTCACACCCGGCAATGCTCAGGGGTTACTCCTGGCTCTGCACTCAGGAATTACTCCTGGCAGTGCTCAGGGGACCATATGGGATGCCGGGGATCGAACCCGGGCCAGCACAGGCCGACTGCGTGCAAGGCAAACGCCCTACCCACTGGGCTATCGCTCCGCCCCATACTCACTTTTTTTTTTTTTTAACATTGGAGGAAGAAGTGGTTCCTGGACCACATCCTAGAGTGCTCAGGGCTTACTCGGGCTTTGTGCTCAGGGGTCACTCCTGACAAACCTTGCAGGGAACCATCTGCAGTGCTGGGGATTAAACCCGGGTTGGTCACATGTGAGGCAAGCTCCTTAACCCCTGTATTATCTCTCCAAGCCCCAATTTAAAGAAAAAAAAATTTTATTAAGACACCGTGACTTACAAAGTTACGCACAGTTGAGTTTCAGGCAGATTATATTCTGTCTCAATCCCAACGTCAGTGTCAGATTCCTTCCACCGTGTCCTTAGGTTCCCTCCCACCCACCCCACCCCACGCTACCCCCACCCCCAGTCCCCAATTTTATCTACTTTTTAAAAAGTGAGCTAAGGGAGCAGCAGTAGGCAGATAAGGTGCTTGCCTTGCCTGCAGCGACCCTGCCTCGATTCCCAGCACCACACAGGGCCGCAGAGCACTGCCAGGAGTGAGCCTGATTGCAAAACCAGAAGGGAAGCCTGAGAAGCACCAGGTGTGCCCCCAAACATAAAAAAAATAAGTTCTCTTTAAAAAACAAATAAGTACTCAGGAAGAAAGACTCAGAGTGGATAAAAATCCAGGTCAGCAGACTGGACAGGGACACAGATAGAGGACTGGGGCACACGCCTTATTACGTCGGATGCCGTGGGTTTGGTCCCCAGAATCTCATGGTTCCCCTCAGCTCCCAAACATCCCCAGGAGCAGCTCCTGAGCAACACAGGTTATTGCCTCAAAAGTCAACAAAAGTCAGGCTGGGGCTATAGCTCAGTGACAAACTGCATGCTTTGCTCGGTTACACACACACACACACACACACACACACACACACACACACACACACACACACACAGCTGGTTCTAACTTTGCTCATGCTGGTCCACAAGGGCAGAGAAAATGTGAGTTCAGCAAAGTTCCTTTTCCGTTTCATGCTGTGCCCCCTCCTCTGCCACTCTGCAGGTTTCACCCACATTGGGAAGGCTTGCTGATGCAAAAGTGGGATTTTCGCTGTTTTGCTAAGTCAGGCCCTTCCGGAAAGAGGAGAAAAGAACACTGCTTCTCAATTTCTCAATTCCCCCTCTCGGAGCCCCAGCCTAGCCCGGACTCCCGGGGCAGAGAACCCCAAATGAAGCAGATGAACGTGACATTCCTGTAACCTCCATCATGGCACGTCATCTGTAACATCCGCTTTCCAGGGCGGTCCAATGGCTGTGAGACCTGGAGGCCGGAGCAGCAAGTCTGGGACTCATTCACCTACAGCCAGACTCCCTCGAGAGCATTAACCTGATCTCAGCCTCTGCCCCAACCCTCAGAGAAATACAAGATGAAAGGAGAGCAGTCAGCTAAAATGCTGTTTTCAAAGCCCAGCCCAACCTCTTCAGAACTTTCACAACTGTCAGGAATTTCCTACTGTGGCCTGGTCAGTGACAGCCACAGTCTTCACCAGCATCTCCTGCGGAGTCTGGATGGCCCCATGAAAAGTACAGAAATCCCTGGAGCTGCTGCAAGCTTAGGCAGCCTTGAAAATGTAAGGGTAGGGGCTGGAGCGATAGCCCAGCGGGTAGGTGTTTGCCTTGCACGTGGCCAGCCTCTGCCGGCCTGGGTTCGATCCCCAGCATCCCATATGGTCCCCGAGCACCGCCAGGAGTGATTCCTGAGTGCAGAGCCAGGAGAAACCCCTGAGCATTGCTGGGTATGACCCAAAAAAGGAAAAAAAAATGTAAGGGTAGAGTCAATGTAGGGTAGTGTGCTTTGTGTCTCTCTGGTTGAATCCCCTGCACTGCAAAGCCCTCAGGCACCCCTGGGAGTGTCCTGGTAGCTTCCAGAAATGCTGCATGTGGCTCCCACACAAAAACAAGGGCCAGGGATTGGCTCAATGGCAGAACACATAACCCCAGGCACCACACTCAAATTAAATTTTTTAATTACTATATTTCACTTTTTTTTTTTTTTTTTTGCTTTTTGGGTCACACCTGGCAATGCTCAGGGGTTTCTCCTGGCTCTGCACTCAGGAATTACTCCTGGTGGTGCTCGAGGGACCATATGGGATGCCCGGGATCGAACCTGGGTTGGCGGCTTGCAAGGCATGGGCTGGCGCGCGCAAGGTAAAAGCCCTACCCTCTGGACTATAGCTCCAGCCCCCTATATTTCACTTTTAAAAAAAAAATTTTTTACCACCGTGAGATATATAATTACAAAGATCTTCATGTTTTGGGTTTCAGTCATACAGTGTTCTAGCACCCATCCCTTCACCAGTGCCCATTTCCCATCACCAATGTCCCCAATTCCCTCCCCCATCCCCGGCCTTCATCTACGGCAGGCATTTTTCCCTCTTCTCTCTCTCTCTCTCTCTCTCTCTCTCTCTCTCTCTCTCTCTCTCTCTCACTCTCTCTCTCTCTCTCTCTCCCTTCTCTTACACATTGTGGCTTGCAATATATACAGTAAGAGGTTATCATGTATATCCTTTTGCCTACTTTTAATGCTGGGTTATAGGCTGGTATTATCATTTACAATAAATATTAGTACACTGTTCCTTCTTGTCCATCCCAGTGATGGACAAGAAGGCGTCCACAAGCTGCTGCAGGCAGCCATTCATCAGCCTCTCTGTGGTCAGTAGCACATTTCCCCCATGGCTCTGACCTCCAGCTATTCACTACTCTATGAAACTGGATCCAAATAAATCCTTTGGCCTCAGAAGCAGCAATTTAGCAGTGACACCCTGATGCTTTGGGTTGTCTTTCTCTTCTCTCCTTGAAAAGCAAATGACTACCACAGCTTTAAACCGTTTACCCAGCTTTGTGGCTGTGCTACGATGATCCCACAGGACTCACAAGGGCCCAATTCTTAGATGAGTGACAGACCTTAGATGCCTACTCATTAATGCAGGTAAGAAAACTGAGATTGGGGTTCTGACATAGTACAGGGCTTGAGGAGTTTGCTTTCCATCCTGCTGCCCTAAGTTCAAGTTCCTGTACCACACAGGTTCCCCCAAGCATTCCTGAGTAGAGTCAAGAATAGCCCCTCAGCCTATAGCACCAAATGTGGCCCCCAACCACTCCCTCCTTCCCCAGATAAAAGAAAACTGAGATCCAAAGAGTGAGGTGTAGGGGTCAGAGTGATAGTACAGCAGGCAGAGCATTTGTCTTATATGTAGCCAACCTGGGTTTGATGCCCAGCATCCCGCATGGTCCCCCTGAGTCCGCAAGGAGTGATCCCTACGCACAGAAGCTGGAGTAAGTCCTGAGCACTACTGGGTGTGGTCTCACCACACACACACACACACAGAGATTAATTTACACACACATATTAACAAAGGGGTGGGTGTAGTTGGGGACGTGACTCAGTGGTTAGGCACATGTCTTTGTACTTTGTCACTAAACCACATCCCCAATTACATGCCTGAGAATTGAGTGTAATTCTCAGAGGAAGGAAGGAAGGAAGGAAGGAAGGAAGGAAGGAAGGAAGGAAGGAAGGAAGGAAGGAAGGAAGGAAGGAAGGAAGGAAGGAAGGAAGGAAGGAAGGAGGGAAGGAGGGAAGGAAGGAAGGAAGGAAGGAAGGAGGGAAGGAAGGAAGGAAGGAAGGAAGGAAGGAAGGAAGGAAGGGGGGAGGGAGGGAGGGAGGGAGGGAGGAAGGGAGGGAGGGAGGAAAGAAGGAACGAAGGAACGAAGGAACAAAGGAACGAAGGAAAAATGAAAGAAGGGAGAAAGAAAGGAAGGAAGGAAAGCGAAGGGGCAGGTGACTTACGAGGTCACATGACAGGTGACAGGTGGCCAGAAGGCCCATCCCATGCCATGGCTTGCAGCGATGTCAGCTAGCCTTGTGGAAGTCCTAGGAGCGTCCACCTAGTCCCAATTTGAGCTGTCTTCTCCAGAGACATAGCAAAGCCAGCTTCCAGATCACCTGGTTCCTTTTTTTTTTTTCTTATTTTATTTTTTTGCCTTTTGGGGCCACACCCGGTGATGCTCAGGGGTTACTCCTGGCTCTGTACTCAGGAACTACTCCTGGTGGGATAGCTGGGGATCGAACCTGGGTTGGCTGTGTGCAAGGCAAATGCCCTCCCGCTGGACTATTGCCCCCGCCCTGGTTCCTTCTTGAAGTTAAAGCCAAGCCAAAACAGAAGGACATACCCTCCCTCAACTCCAGGAGAACATCCATTGGTCCTTACATGACAGTGACAAGTGCCCAGCATGGGGAAAGGTATGAAGAATATGTAGCATTGTGGTGTCCCCGTCACCCAACCACAGCTGGAGACTGCTGGCTTGCAGCATATGGACGTGAGCACTGGACAGGGGTGGACAGGGAGATGATGGACACGAGGGCTCCAGGCCCATCACACACACCCCCAGTCTAATTCTTCCCTCCCCTGGTGGGCAGGAATGGCAAGACCCAGGCCACCTGGATACTGGGTTTGCGGAAGGGCTAAGGCCCCCTCTGGTCTGGATTTCCAGAGAAGCTCGGAGCTGAGCAGTGAGTTACCAGCCCAGGAACACAAGAAGCCTTCAAGTCATGGCAACTGCTGCTGAATCTGTGCTTATGACCCCATGAGGCAGCTCGGGTGGTCAGGCAAGCTCAGTCTTAGAGGCAAAGAAGCCACCACCCAACAACAGGAAGGAACCAAACGATCTTGGGAGAGAGCAGTATCTTCAAGCAACTCCAGGCGAAAAGCCCTGGCCTGTGAAAGGCAAATCGTTTTAATTCTGTTGTTTCTTTTTTAATACAACACAGAAGGCTCTTTCCAAAACGAAAAGTAAAACATCAGAAACAATGTGGACACCCCAGGCTCTGCCAACATATCTCTGGGGCTCCAATGGCTCTACAAGTGATGGTAGAGACAAGTCCAGGCCTTTATTTGTTTTGGAGCCATACCCGGTGAAGCTCAGGGGTCACTCCTGGAAGGCTCAGGGATAGATATGGGATGCGGGGATAGAACCTGGGTTGGTGAGCCCTACCTGCTGTACTATTGCTCCGGCCCCATCAAGTCCAGCCATGAGGGCCTCTGGGACCTGAGGAATGACCAGCACAACTGTCCTAGCACCTGCTGACCGCCCTGGGGACGAGGGTCAGCTCCACAAGTCCCATCTTTGCTCTGTCACAATCCGCCTGTGAGGACAGGGCAGACTTATCGTGAGCTTAGTCTTCTGAGTCTTGGTTTTCTCAGCTCCAACATGAAGAGGGAGTGTGGGGATAAGAGGCGCCTGACGCAATGTGGAGCTCGGTCAAGTTCAGTTAGGAAAGGCAGTTTCCCTCAATGAGGAAAGGCCACCGCCCGCACAGCAAGCCTGGGGCACGCCCGGGAATGAGGAGGAAGGAGGTATAAAGGGCAAGAGAAAGGCAGATAGGATGGGAAAAAAAGGGGTGGGATGGGGGCAGGAGAGAAGGATCGTGTGGAGAGCTGGAGGAGGGGTCCTACACCCCTAAGGGCTGCTTCTCGGAGTCACCAGGCCAGAACTGACTGAGTTTGGGCTCATTCTCAAAACGCTCCTAACAGGACCACCGGGCCAGCTCTGAGGCCAGCATGATGGAGGCATTTGTTTGTTTGGTTTTCTTTCTTTCTTTCTTTCTTTCTTTCTTTCTTTCTTTCTTTCTTTCTTTCTTTCTTTCTTTCTTTCTTTCTTTCTTTCTTTCTTTCTTTCTTTCTTTCTTTCTTTCTTTCTTTCTTTTCTTTCTTTCTTTCTTTCTTTCTTTCTTTCTTTCTTTCTTTCTTTCTTTCTTTCTTTCTTTCTTTCTTTCTTTCTTTCTTTCTTTCTTTCTTTCTTTCTTTCTTTCTTTCTTTTCTTTCTTTCTTTCTTTCTTTCTTTCTTTCTTTCTTTCTTTCTTTCTTTCTTTCTTTCTTTCTTTCTTTCTTTCTTTCTTTCTTTCTTTCTTTCTTTCTGAGGGGGTAGCTTTTTGGGTCACACCTGGCAATGCTCAGGGGTTACTCCTGGCTCTGCACTCAGGAATTACTCCTGGCGGTGCTCGGGGACCATATGGGATGCCAGGGATCGAACCTGGGTTGGCGGCTTGCAAGGCAAATGCCCTACCCGCTGTGCTATGGCTCCAGCCCCAAGTTTGGCTGCATTGATGCTGCTGTTGTTTTTTTAAATTTGGTAGGGGGTTGGATAGTCCTGGCTATGCTCAGGACTTACCTCAGCTCTGTGCTCAGGATCATTCCTGACAGAGCCTAGGGGTGCCAAGGACTGAACTGGGATTAGCTATGAGCAAGGCAAGTGCTTTAACCCCTGCACTATCTGCTCTCCTGAGTCTGATTTTGGTTCAGGCCCTAAGCTCTGGCTCTATGTGTTGTATGTACATCATTTCACCTTGCTGTCCATGCCTCCAACTCACTTTGAACAAAGTGAAGAATCATAACACCTGTCTTTTGGCTAACAAGGATAAACTGGGTTTAACATAGGTAAAGTGCTAGGAACCATATCTGCCTGCTTAAAAAAAACATATATATATAAATTATATATATATATATATATATATATATATATAATTTATATATACAATCTTAGCTTTTCCTTTTTTTTTTTTTTTTGCTTTTTTGGTCACCCCCCAGAATGCTTAGGGGTTACTCCTGGCTCTGCACTCAGAAGTTACTCCTGCGGTGCTCTGGGGACCATATGGGATGCCGGGGATCGAACCTGGAAAGATGTTTCTACTATGACCAGTAAACCAAAAGCCATAATCAAAGCCCGAAAGTTGGGATATGGTTCAGTAGTAGTGTATAACTACTTAGTCCTGGGTTTGATCCCTAGAATTTCCAAAGGGGGAAAAAAAAAGAAATTATGACAGATTTAATAATTACACATAAGTTTTCTTTTCTTTTTTGAGATCACACCCAGCAATGATGAGGTGTTACTCTTGGCTCTGCGCTCAGGAATTAGTCCTGGCAGTGCTCAGGGGACGATAGGGGATGCTGGGGATCAAACCCGGGTTGGCCATGTAAGATAAATGCCCTCCTCACTGTACTATAGCTCTGGCCCCCACATAAGGTTTTTAAAACCACAAACAAATGAAAAAATAAGAAGAAAAATGCCCAAAATGCACATCACACTTCTGTTAGATATGAAATATTTACACAGACACATCTGTAAGAAAATCAATAAACCAATATTAGAGTGGGCAGAGGCTAAGAACAGATAACTAATAAAGAAAATATAAATGACCTTTAACTGTGTGAAGATAAGCAAACTGAAAATATGCTGAAATATCCTTTCTTACCTATCTGATGGGACAAAACCCAAAAGCCTGAGAGAAATATACTGTGTTGTCAAGGCTGGGGGAAGCTGGTCCTCTTGCCCATTTCCATGGGAATATAGACAGGTATAACCCCCATGAGTATAATGAGTATAAAGACACTCATTATAATTACTGTATCTACTATATACCAAACATTTTTATCACAATTACAATTGCAAACTTAGGGGGAATTTTGTGAAATGTCACATGTACAAGATAATTTATGACAGCATTGTTTTCAATAAGCTGAAGACTGCCAACAAATCAAACATCCATCCATCCACAAGGATTAGTTAAATATACTAGGAAAAATCCATACAATGGAATCCTATGTCACTGTTAACAAAAAAGAAAAAAAAACAGCCAATGTGGAAATTCTCCATGTCCTAAGATTGAGAGATCCCCAAAATGTATTGCGAAGTGAAGAAAAGCAAGATGCAAGTATTCTCCTTCTGTGGAAAGCAGGTGGAGGGGGCAGGACGCCCAATCTCACTTGTTACACAGCAGAAAGACACCCAGGGGAAGATCAGCAGCTAAGAACAGTTTGTGCCACAGAGTCTCGTCCATTTGAATCATACAACGATTTGATGGCGAAAAGGAACTGTGCATTCATTCTTGACCATTTAATTCTACAAAAAACTTTGTGGATCTACCTGAAAGTGAGGGCTAGGTATGTGGCATTATATATACATGACATTATACATTCCATCTCCAGCTCCATGAAAATCATAACCATTATTAACAAGTAATTAATTAAAGTACCATTAATTTAGTGCTTTGGGCCAGGAAGATTTTCAAAGGCTCAAGCACATCCTTTACATTCAGGAGCCCCAGGTTCAATTCCAGGCACTGAATGGTCCCCTAAGCCCCTTCAGGAGTAACAACCCCTGAGCACTGCTAGGTGTGATACAAAAACAAACAAATAAACAAAACAACTGGAAATGTTTTATGGCCCCAGCAAGAAAAGAAGGAAAGGCCATCCGCAACGCTTCCACTATCTGCCCTTGTGATTCCAACAGTCTGCACACCACCGGGTTGTGTTGTAGATGACTTGGATTTTCTCCTTCATGTTCTGACTCTCTAGTGATCTGTGCTATTTTTATAATTATATTAAATAAGTTCTAATTGGGGAGTATTATAAGGAGAAAATTATTTTCAGTAGATGATTGGAGGGTAAACACTGGAACGATTTACGGAAGAAAGATCACTGGGATTTTCATTTGTGTAGAACATTCAAAGCTGAAGAGAGGCTGGAGAGCGGGCCCAGGCCGGAGCATCTGCTGCACATGCAGAAGGCCTGGGCCCAGCCTGAGCACCACAGTGGTTCTCGGAGCACCTCCAGGTGTGGCCCCAAAAAGTAATGAACCAAATAGCAGCAGACATCATCTGCTGAAACACTCCTTTGTTCGCTGGGAAATGGTGGGCCAGACCACCTTTTGCCCCAGTGCTACCATAGAAACTAAAGAGCAATATTTAGATTTTTTTTCCCCTTCATTAAGATAATTACAAAGACAGGGAGCTAACTGGAGAGAAGCACGGAAACCGCACAAATGGTCTTTGTGCTGGAGGTTCTCTCTGGTTGTTATGGGCTATTAGACTCTAAAATTAAAGATCTTCTCCCAGAAAATCTAAAGTTTTTGTACAGATTATACTGTCCTTATTTCAGAAGTAGCGTGGGAGCTAAGGAGCAACTGCAGGGGTGAAGGCTGTCGCCCTTCATACCAGCAACGCCTGGCAGGTCCCCAGCAGGAATGCCTTTATGGTCCCGGAGCAGCCTCAGGACTGATCCCTGAGCACAGAGCCAGGAGCAAGCCCTCAGCACGGCCCGATAAGGCCTAAATACAAAAGAGTAAAGAACAAGAAAAGAAATAGCCTGGGTGAAAGCAAGTATCACAAGAAATAGCAAGTTTTCTGGTAAGATCCACTTTGATGATGGGTTATCTAATAAAGCGTGAGGACTTTTACTCACTTGATTCCAAGGAACTACAGAGACAAAAGGAGAAGTAAAGGCAGGAAAGATTTTCACAGATTCTAAAACACTCCATGAAACTGCTCTTTTCAGATGGTGAAACAAACCTGTGATCTACTGGCATGTTTCAGGATCTCTCTCTCTCTCTCTCTCTCTCTCTCTCTCTCTCTCTCTCTCTCTCTCTCTCTCTCTCTCTCTCTCTCTCTCCCTCCCTCCCTCCCTCCCCTCCCTCCCTTCCTCTCTCCCCTCCCCACTCCCTCTGTTTTGAATCCACATGGGATGGTGCCAGCAGCCCATTGAGCAATGTCCTGGGCCTGTTTCAGGATTTCTAAGTAATCACAAACCACAGCTGAGAGGAAAGAGAAGAAAGAGCAAAGCAGGTATCAAACCACTGGAGGGCAGCTGGAGAGATGGAGAGATTAGCTCAATGGGGTGAAGGCATTTTCGTAAGCAGGAGGCCAGGGGTTACATGCCTGGAACCACATGACCCTCTGAGCACTGTATGAGTGATCCCCTGAGCACCAAGCTAAGAATAGCCCCTGGGCATTGCCAAGTATGGACTATCCCTCCCAAAAAATAGGGGGCTAGAGCAAAAGTACAGCAGGTAGGGCATTTGCCTTGCACACGACTGACCTAGGTTCTATCCGTGACACCCCATAGGAACCCTCAAAACCAGCTAGATGCAACCCCTCAGCAACCCCTTCCAGTATATATATATAAAATTGTATGGATACATAATTTTATTTTATGACTATATATAAAAGTTTATATATATCCTACTTATATGTATCTTACGAAAGCAGGATGAGTACACTATTTGGTCTCCCAAAGAGGGACTGAAGAGCTATGCTTGGAAAATCACGCCTCACTCAAGTGAGAGAAGGAATCCAGAATTCCAACCTCCATCGAAGATCCAGAGTCAGGGACGCTGTCTCGTTTGCCAAGGCATCGAAAATCAGATGGGCTGGACATGTAATGTTATTTGGAGATGACCGCTGGACTAGAGCCGTTACCGACTGGATCCCACGGGATGACAAAAGATCACGTGGCCGCCCACCTACAAGATGGTCAGACTTCTTCGTAGAGACCCTGAACGAATGGTTTGAGGCTCTTCGTATTCCTGAAGCAAACAGATGCTATTGGGCTACACTGGCACGTGATAGGGTCAAATGAAAATGTTACTGGCGCCTACTTGAGCAAATCAATGAATAACAGGATGTCAAGTGATCAAGTGATATCTGGTGATGAGCTTGGGGTTATATATATATATATATACATATATACATATATATGTATGTATGTATACATATATATACACATATATACATATATACACATATATGTACATATATACATACACACATACATATATATATATATATATATATATATATATAGAGAGAGAGAGAGAGAGAGAGAAAGAGAGAAAGAAAGAGTACGGGCTGGATAGCTCCAAGCTCAGGATACAAGGTTCAGAGTTTGTTTTTGGCATTTTGTTGGGCCACATCTGGAGGTGCTTGGGAGATTAATTCCAGCAGTGCATGAAAGGTGATGTAACACCAGGATCAAACACTGCTCACATGCACTAACTCCTGAGCTCACTCTCTCTTGTCCCAAGGCCCTGGGTTCGATTTCTAGCACTGCCCAGGCAGCATCTTGGGACCTGAGCATTGAACTGTCTGTCCCAGTCAATCATTCCATAATATTGCCGAGGGTGGTACTCAGGCACCCTGAGCTCTGCTTGGGAGAGCTGACTCCCCCTGTCTCCACCAAGAAAGAGCAAATCAGGTCACAGAGATGACCAGAGGGTCCTTTCCCCTGAACTGTGGGAGTTACTGGGACCTCGGAGCAATGGTTTGCAACTAGAGCCACCTTGTTTCCAGCCCTCACTCCAGAGATTATTTGACAATGTCTGACGACATGCTGGGAGGAGGTTAGGTGCTGCTAAATTCTGGTGGGCAAAGAGCAGGGACTCTGCCTAACACTACAGTTGGCAAAGGAAACAGAACCACCAAACCGAGATGGAGGAAATAGCTACAGAGAGCGCCCATCAAGTTACACCAACTTGAACTGAAATGGCTTTGTTCTGAAGCATAGTCCGTGGGGAGCCTGGGGTGCCCAGAGCCCAGGTCTGCCCACAACTGTCCTGGCTTTTGCACAGAGGGGGCCATAATGTGCCAACTGGTCACTTGACATTTTTCTCTCTCTTTTTTTATTTGATTTATTTATTTTTTTGACATTTTTCTCTTTGGAAGAGAAACATCTGGTTCCTTCCTGGTTCTCTCTGTGCCTTTTCATAGAACACGCTCCCAAGGTCTCGCTGAAGGAGAAAAAGAAAGTTTAATCTCTGATGTGCTTGGTGCCTGGTGGCTGCCTCTTGGCACACAGCCACCCACAAGCAGGGTGGAGCTGCCTGGGGTGGGCGTGGGGGATGGGTTTCCTCTATAGACTCCCCACCCCAACCTCCTCCCAGGCTCCTGGTGGAGATTCACTTCTGGAGAGATGCCTCCAGGAAAAACTCCAAGCAACCCAGCTCTGCTGCTATTCTTCCTAAACACCGGGCCCACCCCAGGTCATGGAATGCATTCCTCCTGGGTTCTGTGCACAGCCCTTATCTTTTCCTGATTAAACTCTCACCAGTTTATTTCTTGTAGCTGTGAAACACTCTAAATCCTAATCTAGCCTCTGATCAGACAATATTTATGAAAACATTTCACAAACTGGAAAATGGCAAAAGAGATGCTGAACGTCATCAGGAGAAATCACTGCCGAGCTTTGGCTGGCCTCTGGCAGCTGTTTCTTTCATGCCAAACACGAGGAGCAAGGGGCATGTCTCTATAAGCACGGCGGTACCTCTGGCCATGGCCACAAAAATTCTCGGAAGTCGCAGCATGTGTCCATTTTACAGATGCAGAAACTGAGGTGGATGCTACTAAATAACCTGTCTGTGGTGGATACAACTGCTAAGGGCTAGGGTAATAGATGGAGGCAGGGTGGGTCCAGATTCCTGGCTGGACGTCACCTGTCACACAGACGGTTTCAAGATAAGGAAAGGAGTTTGTCCTAGTGAATCTAACTTTCTGGGGTGCATTTTTTTGGTTTTGTCTTGTTTGTTTGCGGGGTGGTGGGTGGGAGAGCAGGAAGCTAAGCCATGCTCTATGCTCAGGAGTCACTCTTGGCTATGCTAAGGGACCATATGTGGTACCAGGGATCAAAGGATGACCAGGGCTTAGAGATATAAGACTAATGTGCTTGCCTTGCATTCGACTAATTCCTATTTGAATCCCCCAGTATCGCACAGGGTCCCCTGAATACTGCCAGAAGTGATCCCTGAGCACAGAGCCAGGAGCAAATCTTGACCCCCAAACCAACAACAACAACAACAACAACAACAACAGCAATCCCACAGTGGTTGACTGCCTAAACCCGTGTAGTTTCTCTCCAACCCTGACCCTCCGAATGGGAAATCCAAGAGCCATGTGCCACTGCAGAGTCCTGAGTCAATGTCACCATCACATGACTGTGGCCTTAGTTCCTTCTGGGGTTGCTTCCTGAAACTGCCTTCCTCGGCACTGTACCCACTAAGGAATCTGGTGAAGTTTCAGTTCTGGGAAAGCAGCCACAGTGACGCTCTGCGAGCCGGTGACCCCGGTGTCATTCCTGCCACAGCGACTTCCTCAGAGCGGGACAGGCCAGCTCACGAGGGCCCTTGCCCAGAGCCAGTTGCAGACTAAACACTTTGCAGGCAGCCGGGCCCTCGGCAGGAGTCGGAGGAAAGAGTTCCATGAGCCAGTTTGGAGAAGCAGTTCTTCACTGACTGCCCAAACTTCCCCATAGCTCCAAGGACCCCTGGGCTCTTCAGTCTTACCCCCTCCCCCACCATCCTTATTAAAACAAGCAAACAAACAAGCCCTGTGATCCCTTCCTGGCCCATCCTGATGGTGTTTTATGCTAAAAGGGAAAAAAAGTTTGGAATAATGTTATAGTTGCAAAGAGACAGGAATGCCGCCTGACCAGAAACCAAAGCCCCAAATCGCTGCCTTATCATAAACACCTTCAAACTCTGAGGCCTTTTTCTACTTCAGCACAAATCTTATGATTAGATAGATGAAGTACCATTTTGTTACTCCTCAGTAAAAAATCAGATTAACACATTGATCTCCCACCCTGGCATACGACAGATATTTACTGAATAAAAGTCTCCTCTGAATCTCTTTTTTGTTCTTAAAAAAAAAGGTTGTGGGGCCTGAGCGATAGCTCAGCGGGTAGGGCGTTTGCCTGTGCCGGCCTGGGTTCGATCCCGGCATCCCATACGGTCCCCTGAGCACCGCCAGGAGTAATTCCTGAGTGCAGAGCCAGGAGAAACCCCTGAGCATCGCCGGGTGTGACCCAAAAAGCAAAAAAAAAAAAAAAAAAGTTGGGGCAGACTGAAGTATGGCGGGTAGGGCATTTGTCTTGCAAGCAGCCAACCCAGATTCAATCCCTGGCATCCCGATGGTCCCCTAAGCACCACCAGGAGTGATCCCTGAGTGCAAAGCTAGGAGTAACTCTTGATCATCAATGGGTGTGAGCTCCCACCACCCCCCAAAAAATCTGTTTTGTTGTTTGGACTATACCTGTGATGCTCTGGACTATACATCCAGCTTGATGCTTGGGGTCACTAGGGGGACCACACAGTGCTGGGGGTCGAACCCCTTTGCCCCATCTCCTTGACAACTTTGTATTTTTTTTTTGGTTGGTTTGGTTTGTCATCGGCTTTTTCCCTTTTGGTTTCCCTCACATGCTCCTCTCTCCTTTTATTAGCTTTTTCTTTCTTATCTTACATCCCTGTTTACTTAAATTTCATGGTTAGTAAACTCAGCTTATTTTAGTGGGAAGGTTTCTATTAATTTTCCTTTCACCTTGAGGCCTGGAGATAGTGCAGCTGGTAGGGCGCTAACCTTGCACGTGGCCAACCAAGTTCAATCCCCAACATCCCATATCACTACCAGGAGCAATTCCTGAGTACAGAGCCAGGAGTAACCTCTGAGTATCCCTGGGTAGAACCCAAAAATCCACACACAAAACTTTTTTTCCTTTTACCTTAAATTCTAAGATTGGCGTATAACTCACATCAAGAAGACAGACTCAGTTCCTCCTCTAAACAGCACTGAAGCAGCCTGCTGCATGCACAGACCACAGTGATGCTCGGAAAACACACAGGAACCGCATCCACTGGTTCCTACAATCTAAAGCAGGTTTAAAAACAAAGGGGGTCAGAGTGATAGTACAGCAGGGTTTGATCCCCAGCATCCCCTATTGTCCCCCAGGCACTGATTCCTGAGTGCAGAGCTAGGAGTTACCCCTGAGCATTGCTGGATGTGTCTCTCACCACAAAAAAATAATAATAAATAAACCAAAGGAAAAAAAAAAGAAAACAAGAGCTATGAGTTGGAGTGATATTTTCTGACTCCAGGATCTGGTTCAGGGAGAAGGAGACTGCTCTTCAGGCCCATTTGTGGAGCTCTTTTTACATCAGAGGACCCTGTCACAAGCATGGACAAATCCACATCAACAAAGAAATCTCTGGGGAAAGCGTAGAAGGATTTTTCCCTGGTGGTTCTTCCCCAGAGATCCTAGGATTACTCTGCTGGGAAAGCAGCTTCAGGGGTAATTACTGACCCGGAGGAAGAAGGCACTCTCTCTCCTCAACTGATTATTACTGTACACAAAACCTTAGGCAGAATCTAATCATGTGCTGGGCCTAGAAATACACTTAGAAGGACTCCCCAAACGCCCACTTGAGGCTCTCTCCACTGGGGAAAATTTTCTCCAACAAAATTTTATTTAGACCAGGGTTGTAGCTCAGTAGCAGAGAACCTGGTTGCAGGCATGGACCTTGAATTCTATCCAACCCCTCCCCACACTAACACTAACACACACTCATTTGCAAACACACACTTTCAATGGCACACTCAAAACACACTCGCACACACTCCCACACACAGTTAAAATGACAAAACCAACTTTAGTTTGGAAAGTCAAATGATTCCACCACATGGGTATTTTAAAATTCATTTCTTTTTCTCTCTCTGTCTCTCTCTCTCTCTCTCTCTCTCTGTCTCTCTCTCTCTCTCCCTCCCTCTCTCTCTCTCTCTCTCTCTCTCTCTCTCTCTCTCTCTCCATTTGGGGGCCATACGCACTGGTGCTCAAGGCTTTCTCCTGGCTCTGTGCCCAGCCATCACTCCTGGTGGTGCTCAGGGAACCATATGCAGTGCCGGGGATCAAACTGGATTTGTCTATAGACTTGAATTCTTCCTCTTCCTCTTGTCCTCCTCTGGCTTTTGTAGACCTCATTTTGGTAACGAAGGATGATGATCTATGTGGCAATGAAAGTCCACTTTCCTCACCTGTAACCCAAATGCAGGACACCCAAATCCTGGAGTCCAGACAAGTGCTACTCCAACACTCCACGCTAATCTCAGGGACACTAAGTGATGATCATCAGCACAGTGATACCTGCTCTACTGAACGGGATTACTGGGATGACCAGTGTCCCCCAGTAATCAGCCTACCCACTAGAGTCTGCCTTGGCAGGCATCTTACATCTCTCCCTTCCTCAGATACTCATTACCCATGGCCCTGAGGCCAAGCAAAAGAGAAATTCATACAAGAGTGTCTGGAGGGCAAAGGGTAGTTGGGATAGAGAGGAGACCAGTACAACAATGATGGTTGGAAATTATCATTTTGGACAGTAGCTGAGTGCTTAAAGTAGGTAAAGGGCTATACCTGATAGCCTTTCAGTATCTGTATTGCAACCCATAAGGTCCAAAAAGGAGGGTAGAGAGGGAGGGAGGAAGAAAGAGAGAAAGAGAGAGAGAGAGGGTAGAGAGGGAGGGAGGAAGAAAGAGAGAAAGAGAGAGAGAGAGACAGATAGACAGACAGACAGAGACAGAGACAGAGAAAGTACCTGTCATAGAGGCAGGTGGACCCCCTGGGAAGGAATCTGGGGATCTTGGTAGTGGAAAATGGTGTGATGGAACATTATATAACTGAAGCCCAATCATGAACAATGTTGTAACTATATCTCACTGTGATTCAATTAAAAAAAGATTCATTGCCTATCTTGGGCCTTCCCCTTACTACTTTTTTTGTTTTGGATCTCCCACTGGTGTTGCTAGGAACTCCCAGCTGTGCTCAGGGAACTATGTGATGTCAAGGACCACACTGGGGTTCCCCTATGCAAGGAATGTGCTCCAGCCCACTGAGCCATCTCCCATGCCTCTGGTCCCAAATTTGACCACTGTCATGGCTCTATCTTGGTCCTGCTTGTGGCTTCAAATTAGGATCTCACCTGGACATTTAGGGGTTGTAGGACCTGCAGCACAAATTCTTGGCTTCACACGCTAGTGAATGAATCCTGAGCCCATCTCTTTTTCAGCTGAGACAAAGATCCTCTCTCATGGTAATGTGGAATCACTATCACTATCACTATCACTATCTTCCCATTCATCAATTTGCTTGAGCAGGCTCCAGTAACATCTCCATATGTCCTGTCTCATGCTAGTAGAGCCAAAGGGCATCTGCTCGCTCCAGGAACATAAAGAGCCTCAAATCCTTATATTAGGTCATGGGAATGACCTAACATAATTGTTACTGGTATTTGGCATATCAAATATGACAGGGGCAGCTTGCCAGGCTTGCTGTGTGGGTGGCATACTCTTGTAGTCACCTCTAAATACAGCATTTATTGATGAACCGTGCGGCTGCACGAGCTGGACTGTGATATGCTCGTCTGCTGGATGGAGTTCTGACAAAAGGGAGGTCCGGATGTGGAAAACGGTGGCCCTCATGGAGTGTGGGGGGGGTCGTCTGGCTTGTCCATGGGGCTGGAGCGATAGTCCAGCAGGTAGGGGATTTGTCTCACATTCGGCCGGACCCGGGTTCGATCCCCAGCATCCCATATGGTCTCCTGAGCACTGCCAGGAGTAGTTCCTGAATGCAGAACCAGGAGTAACTCCTGAGCATTGCTGGGTGTGACTCAAAAGAAAAAAAAATCCTTGAAGCTGTTGAATGTCATGTTAAGGAGATCCTGAAAATAAAAATGTGACATGATGGAGGGTAAAACGGTTGCTTGTTATTCCAAACATTTACCCAGATACTCTAGTTTCAAGCATACTCATTTGGCAAGTCTTCAAACATTATTCTCCTAGGCTCCAACTTCACACTGCTGAAAGCTATTTCCCTGTTACATAGCAGTTGTTGAGACTGCTGGGCTGGACTCACACAGTTCACTGGAGGGTTCACTACAAGGGCTGAGTGCATGCACTGAATGCAAAGTTTGGATTCATATCTCTGCACCCCCAACCCTCTCAACACTCTCCCCCACAGTCACCATGGGGGAGCGACCCCTTAAGCAATGCTCTGAATGTCGCCCATGAAGACTGCCAGGTGTGGCCTCCAAACCAAACAAGAATGCTGTCAGCATGTTCCTGATATTCTCCCATGGGTAACCACGAAAGCATATGGAATAACATAAAGCCATGTAAGACTATGTTGATGAAGAGAAAAGATAAATGGAAAGATAAATGACAATGTCGGCCCCCCTGACATCCCCTTCACCCTCTCTACCTCCACTCGTGCTGCTGGGGAGGCATCGGTGTAGGCTAGTGTCCCTAGATCCCTGTCACCCTCCGAATCAAGCTAGCAGAGGCACGGCAGAAGCCGGGCGGCTGGGAGTAAGGAAGGAAGGTCAAGGATTGAGTGTCCGGCTCCTGCCTTCTGAGGGACATCAGCGTGGCCGTGCCCATTACCCCCTCTCTGCCAGGGCATCCTCCTCCATCCAACTTTTTTTCTCTGGGTTTTTTTGGAAGAACTTCCAAGTCCCTTTCTGAATCTCTCCTTAATTACCCTGTTGGAAGTGCATCTGTTTCCTACTAGGATTCTGCCTGACCTGGCTACCTCCCCTACCACACGTCATAAACTGGACCTGGTTCCCAGACAACTTAGCTTGAAGAGAAGAAGCACTTTGTCAGAGGCATTTCTCCAAGATCTTAGAAAATACTGCACCCAACACTTGCTGGGTCTACCCCATGCAGGGGTTCAGGTGATACCTGAGGAAAGGTGTGAGGAGGACGAAGATCGACAGGGTCAGTTGGGAAAGGCAGAACTGAGACGGCTGTGCCAAGTCCTGGAGAAAGAGAGGGGACCCAGAGCCTCTGAGGAACAATGGCGGCACACATGTGCACAGGCTCTGTGGCACCGGCGAAGTTGTTGGCGTGTTTTCTTTTGATTCCAGGAATCAGAGTTTGTAGCTGGAATCTGGGTATGGCGTGGTGGGCCAAGCTGGGGAGGTAGTCAAAGGCCTGAGGTGAAGGGCCTAGGAGCTGCCACCAGTAAAGGGCTTTATTGTGCACGCGGTCAGGGCTCCATTCTGAGAAATGCTTGTTCTGAGGTGGCTTCTCGTTGTGCAAACACCCTGTAGTGTGGTTACACAATCCTCTAGTCGCCTGCTAAACACCAAGGTTGCATGGTGGCCTCTTGGGCACACCATCACATACGCCATTCATGGGTGACCTGAAATGCTTTCAGTGACAAGTGACTGTTAGGGAGATGTGACTGGAGAGTGTTTCGCTTTGTGGGAGGGCATGGAGAAAGATGGAGAACCAGAAAAGAGCCCACTGAGTGTTTTGGAGGAAGACAGGAAGGCTGGTCCAATTTATCTGTGAAAGGATTAGAAGGCGGGGAGGGGCAAGGGGTGGTCTGGAGAATTTGTGAGATTAGCGAACCCTTCTTCAGAAGAAACTTCATAAGCCACTGACAGGAAATGCTTCAAAGACAACCCGAGCCTGCGTCTGGATGGAGGGGCTGGTGGAGTGTGTGTGGCATCAGTCTTGAAAGAGGGAAGAAGAGAAAACAAGAGCGGTCACAAAAGTCTGGGCTCTTCCTCCTCGGCACCAGCCCCACACAGCAACAACTACCTGCTGAAATTTCCTTCCCAAGGCGCCTCAGACTCACCATATCCAACCTCATCCTGTTTCCCTCAGACCTACCTCCTTTCTCTGTGTCCATATTAAGCGAATCACTGGCTCCCAAGTCTGCACACTAACAGGCGCTCCTGATCCCTCATGGCCTTCTCCCAACCCAAGACAGGCTCATCCACTCTGGGATGCCACCTTGAATCCCAGGTCTCCATTGCTTTCTCTCCTTGGGTGAGACTCTTTCCCTCACGACCCTCACGGCAGCTTCCTTGCAAGGTTCCACTACCTAACTCAAGTCCTGACTGGTAAAGTGTTGGGCTCTAATCATGTCATTCATTACCAAGTCATTACAAAGCATTCCAAGCCCTCTCCGACCTTCCCTCCTCATTCTGTCCCTAGTCCATCTTCTGGTGCTATAACCCAGACACTCCATGAAAATTATTGACAATTTTCTGGCCCCTGGATTTTTTTTTTTTTTTTTTTTTTTTTTGGCTTTTTTGGTCACACTGGCGACGCTCAGGGGTTACTCCTGGCTCTGCACTCAGTAATTACTCCTGGCGGTGCTCGGGGGACCATATGGGATGTCGGGGATGGAACCTAGGCTGGCACAGGCCGGCCGTGTGCAAGGCAAATGCCCTACCGCTAGGCTATGGCTCCGGCCCCTGGATGTTTCATATGGACCCTCTATCTACTTCTTCTCCAAGCCCTACTCTCACTACCTACTCATTATCTAAAAAAATTCAAATCGTGTTTCCTCTAAGAAGTTTCTAGTCAGCTCCCTGGTAGAATCCATCATTCAATTACTGCTCACATTGTACTTTCTTGCAAATGGTAGGCAGAATCTGTGAAACTTCGTAGTCCTTATTTATACATTCTCCCGTTTGACTAGTTAGTTCCTTGAAGGGCGAAGCTTTGTTAATCATCATTGTTGTGTTCTAGTCTCTGTCAGAAAGCCTGGCACAGAGAAAGTGGGAACACATGGGCAAACATAAAACTCACCGAGGCATGGAGAGTACTAACTATAGAAAAGACAAGAGGGAAGGGGTCAGAGTGATAGTACATACACTGGGCACTTGCTTGTATGTGGCTGACCTGAGTTCCATCCCCAGCATCCCATATGGTTTCCCAAGACCATCAGCAATGATCCCTGAGCACAGAGCTAGGAATAAGCCCTGAGCCCCAAACCAAGAAAGACAGATAAAGAAAGGGGAGAAACTTAGGCAGCAAACACTAACCGCAGAACGGGAGCAAAGAACAAAGCAAGGTCCATGATAAACACAACTTGTAAATGAATGGCTGCTTTGAGCCTTCCAGAGTCAAGATTAAGAGAGCAGATGGGTTTATGAGAACAATGCTGGATACTTTATAAGACCAGCAATGATACAATAACTTCACAGTCAACAACTATCCAGTCCCTGGGCCAGAATTCTTACAGTTATATCTTATTATTTGCTTACTTGCTTGTTTTTGCAGTGCGGGTCTCATGCATGCAAGACAGGTACATTCCCAAACTATAGTTCATACATTTTCATCTGCATGAGAATATGATTATTGCCCTCTTTCATAGATGAAGACATCGAGGCTTAGCAAATTGAACATACCATTTCAGGGGCTGGGGAGTTGGTGCACATGCATGTTGTAGATCCAACATCACTATACTCAGCACTTCATGGTCCCCCCACCGCTGTGGGCGGGAAGAGAGGGGTCACCTCAAGCAAAGCATCTAGAGTGTGCCAGGTGCGATCCTCACCCCACAAAAATGTACATTTTTGTGACTTTCC